>PVJA010035487.1:0-21793 GCA_004027025.1 Myocastor coypus | reverse complement strand
CCTCCTCCTCCTCCTCCTTCTTCTTCTTCTTCCTCTTCTGCCACTGCTGCTTGTTCTTCCCCTCCTCCTTCTCCTTCTTCTTCTTGTGTATCTTCAGTGACTACTCAGTGGATGGGGAGCCAGCATAATACCTGCAGACTGATCCATCTAATTCATATCTTCCCTTCTCTGTACCAAACATTTCTCTCTCAGTATTACTGCTTTCATAGTTAAAAGATTCATTATGGGGCCCAGCAGGATGGCTCAGTGGTCTAAAGTGCCTGCAGGTGGCTACAGGGACCACGGTTCAATCCCCGGCACTACATGCTGTGTCATCCCTGCCCTCAGGACAGTCTGAGCCGGCCATACAAATAAATAAACAAACAAACAAAAGTTCTGAAACAAGAAAAATAAATAAATAAAATAAAGATTCATCGATGTCTTGAGATAACATAATTTCATTTTTTTGCCTCATTTGTACCCAACATCCTCCTTACCTGCATCCTTCTGTGCTTGTTAAGTTTATGTTTTAAAATATAGTTTGCTATTATCCTTCCCATCAAGTTGTCTCCATTTTTCTAATTCTTGGATCTCCAAAACTCAGTACTCACCAACAGTCGTATCATTCTATATTCTGCTATTGCTGTTATGTACGTCTCTTTCACCACCTCTTATCACTGATCCTAGCATGGTGCTGTGTGTATGGCAGGAGTCAGATAAATCATTGCGGTTAATGATGATAGGATGATGTATAAGCAAGCTTCGAGAATACTTTCCCAACTGGACACCAGCCAACTATGTTTCTACAGATAAAGAGGTACCTGCTGGATGTCCATCAATCATGTGAATAGTTGAGAAGAGTTTTAAACACAAAGTACATGCAAAGTTCCTAGCAAGAATGAATGCCTGTGTTCACAATGCGGGGAAGGGACAGGCAGGAGAGGTTGCAGATGTTGAGAGATTAGATGAGCTGGTGTCAGCTCCAGTGATGAAGGGGATGATGAGCCTTCTGTTGAGAAAGAGCTGCAGTGCTGAGAAGTGAGCGGGCCTGGCCTGTGTGTGTGTGTGTGTGTGTGTGTGTGTGAAGAAATAGATCCATAAACAGCAGTTTAGAGTTCTTGAGAGTATGTAGTCAGATTCTACAGCAAGATGATAGTCTGTCTTTCTATATTGTCTGGAAAAGTTCTGCTTTAAAACTTACCTCGGAGTAGGCAAGGCATGGTGGTGCATGCCTGTAACCCCAAAACTCTGGGAGCTGAGGCAGGAGGACCATGAGGTGTAGCACTGTGTGGGCAGCAACACCTTACCTCAGAAGTACAATGAGGTAGGGTTGTAGCTCAGAACCATCGTGTAATGTAGGGTGTACACAGGTTGATTCATATGTGAAATAAGTAATGTGGTTGTGTTTCTGTTCTTTTGTTTTATTTTTCTTTTTTTTTTGTCTTTTTGAGACAGGGTCTCGCTATGCAGTTGAGGCTGGCCTTGAGCTCACTTTTGTAGCCCAGGCTGGTCTTGAACTCGCACCAATCCTCCTGCCTCAGCCTCCCGAGTGCTGGGATTACAGGCGTGAGCCACCACGCCCGGCTGTTCTTTTGTTTTAAATGTGACTCACCCTTAATGCTTGAGAAGTTTTTTGAAATTACAGGCTAAATACTGTCTGTATAATTGGTTATATTATAAATTATGTAAGAAAAAATCATATAAATATAGCAAGCACATTTGTCTTTTAAGAGGAAAATACAGTAACAAAAATAGCTTGTGTTACTATGTGCAGCTAGATGAAATATAATAGCAGCACTTAAGTTGATTCCAATTAGTAATTTTAAGTTAATAACATTTTGCTTAGAACATAGCTCATTTGTTCTGTATGCTACAGTGTGTATCTATATGGAAAAAGTCTGTAATTATACTTTTATATACATGTAGTATGTATTCATGTTACTTGGAAAAAATTAAGTCTTGTATATGTAAATAAAGTTAGGCTTTGATATAAATTTGGCAAGAAGTTGAAGGAAAATGAGTTAAAGTCTCTAATTTGAATCATTTATGTTTACCATTCTGGTTGATGGGATAAAGGTATCGGTAACTAATTTTAGATAACACAGAAAGACACTCATTTTGGTTTTGTTGAAGCTAAAATTGCCTTTGGTAGCACAAAATTAGAGCAAGTTTTAGATTAGTATAGGTTTAAATGACCTAACTTCTATGTCAGAGAGTTGAAAAGGGACTGGTTATATGAGTATTGGGAAAATATATTAGAAATAAACTTCTTGTTAGGCATCATCCAACATCTATGAGAACATTACTATGCATAGATAAGCTGTGTGATTTCAAAATACACATTTGTAGCAGTGTGCCCAAGGATTGTGGGGTATATTAAAACTTGAGAAAAAGAATGTAAGCTTCTTTGTGTTCATGGTTTAATACAGCCTCTGTTGAGGCAGAAACTTCCCCTTCCTTGATATACTCTCAATATGAAATGCAGTCTTTAGTAAATATTTGCTGGTCAAATCAAAGAAACCTTCCATCAATCCACCACAGGATAGGATATTTTCCTTTGCTTGGCTGTGTGCCTTAATATAAATAGGATTTGTTTATGTCAGCCTGAGAATTGTTACCTCATAAATGTTTTATGCATTGCTGTTAAAGCAGATTGCATTTCTGTATGTACCATCACAACATATAATCTTTTGTCATGTTAACTCGATAAGACCTTGAAATTTTGCCAGCCAAACATGATTTCATGGGTCATTGCCCGTTCTTTCCCAATTATCTAATTATATTGTCTACTGGTTATATGATAGTATAATATTCTCTGGTAAAAAGTCAGCCGAAGGATAATCTTAACTAGATTTTTACTTGGTACTTTTATATTTTCTTTATACACTATTCACCTTTGGATATTTAATCTGTATAATAAAGTGGAAGCCTTGAAGTTCTTAGGCTAGATTGCTGGGTTTTTTTAGGATTAGAGCTTATTGTTTTCCATTCAACAGTCCTTGTCATTTTCTATCAGAGTAATCCTAGGCCTTCAGTGATTTTAACAGAGAAACCAATTTCCAAAGGAAGACGGTTCTTGAGGGAATATTATCACAAGAACCCCTCTGGCCACTTCCCTGATGAAGGGCTTTTCTGAGGTGACTTTGGCATTGCTTTGCGCAATAGACTTGAGATTTCCTTAACGAGGTAAACCTACTCAGAGCAACACCTCTAAGTGTGCCTTACAGTGTGGACCCAGGGAGGCCAACAGACTGAAGGCTGAATGCAGCCTTCCTTGCTGGGTGACCTTGGCTGTGTGCCTTGTCTTTCCTGACAGGAGGACAGTAAGACCCGTGGATGGATACACGAAGTGATTTTAGTGTTTACTATACCTTTCCATTTTTATTTCTTCTTTTGAGTTCTTACATGAGGGAAACTATACGATGTTTACACATGTAGGTCTGGTTAGAGTCCAGCAAATGATAAGACCTCAGTGAATATATTGAATGGGAAGAGCTTGTGAAGATATCTTTGGCAGTTAAAGAGTGGCATCTCAGTAAACATGTCACATACCACACTGTGTTGCAAGTATGGCTATCAGCATAATGGCGAATGTTTAAATAAACATTTTAATTAATAAATTAAAATTTATTAATATAGTCAAGGACACAATGCTATTAATTCCTCTCATTACTTTCCCTGTCTTTAAACACACTTAGTATCTCATCATTCTGGTGATTCTTGAAGCAGTTCTTCCTGTTCTCTTTAGTGAGGGTCTTTAGTTATATATATAGTCAGGGCTACATGGATAACCTGAATTGTTTCAAAATGTTAACTTGTCATGGTCAGTTCACTTGGGGAAAGAGGCAGAGTGGCACAGATCTGGTGGATAGGGAGACACTGCAGCGTTTCCCTAAGCCTCTTTTTCCTTTGGTTAGCACGCAGCAGCATTCACAGTAGGTATTTATTTATTTATTTACATATTTTTGGGTACCAGGGATCGAACTGGGGAGTTTGTGCTTGCCAGGCAGGCACATATGCCACTATCTTCCCAGCCCCTTCACAGCAGTTTTGATCACACCTCCAAAAACTATTCACAAAATAGGAAGGACTTCTAGAACTGCATCACAAAACAGCAAGAGTGAAGAGATAAGTATATTCCAAGCCAGAGGAAGTATCTTAAAGGGGATTAATGGCAATGTGTCTTTTACTATAATTAAATGTGAACATTCACTGCACGTTTTGGTCTTCTCTTTGCACACTAGACTTCCTACTCTCTGGAGCAGTGCTTGTTCAGGAAAGCCCGTGGGCTGAAAAACAGAGACAGTGTTTGTTACATATACAGCATTGCAAAGGCACTTTAAATGCTTTATAGTTTTTGTCCTTCACGTTTTTATGCTGTATAATTAGAGAAGCACCAGCCCTTCCCCTGGTGTAATGAGGTATTCAGAGCTGCTAGCAATGTGACAGCAGATCTTAGTTATAATACTCTCGCCTTGGACATGTAGGATTGTGGGTGTGTCATCCATCACTTCCTTGCTATGACCAGATGGCTCAGGTCTTAATATATGGTTGCAGTTTTCTTTTTTAACTGGAGGACTTAGGGAGCTCATCAATTCACCATTCAGAGTTAGCCTTCTGGTACCCTGACTGATGTTTTCACTTCAGAACTCTACCAAGATTGAATCCAGAAGAGCTGCAGCTTTGCATTTTTCTTTCAGAATCATTTTTCTTCAGATCTTTCTAGGAAGATGGCCTGTATAGAAGTGAGTTCAGGAAATGTAATCCTTACATCTATAATATTAATTTAGCAACTTCTCAAATCATTTCTGAGACATGCTTCTCTTACTTCTGAATGAAATGAACCACAGGGCTCATTAATTAGCTTATCAAAAGTCATACACCAAGAATGTGCCAGAAACAGGCTCAAACCTGGGGAGCCATGCTAGAGTCCATGTTCTTAATCACAAAAGAGTTTAGAAATTGATTCAGTGATCAAAAGAATATAATATAAATGCCCAATTCTTGTGTGGGGGAGACCCTCTACAGGGAGGAGGGAGAATGCCTCCCTCTGTACTCTCTTGTTTCTGTCCTTATCAGTGCTGCTGCTTGAATGTGGGAGCAGCGAAAATGGACAGATTGAGCCTCAGGGGATCCCGCCAGCATGCTGTGTAGAAGAGGTTGTCTTCTCAGAAACACATCTTGGAGCACATGACTCATGGGACCCAACCCCTTTTAGATTTAGTTAAGCCTCGATTCTTCTGGCAAGGAAAACTTTTGACAACCCGACTTCTCCCCTAATATCTGTGCTTTGCATAGTGTTTTGAGTATGCAGTTGTTTGCAAATCTTTATTGAATTCTTATTTGTTGTACTGTGAGGAAAGGATTTCATTTGGGGGGTATACTTCTTTAATTTTACTGAGCACATCGGAAAATTATTTTATATTTTGTGTAAATGTTCTTTGAATCAAAATATTTACAGAACAAGAAGTTCTTGTGACTGGCAGCTTGTTCCACTTGTGTCTAAGTGGGAAAACATTGGGAACGACAGCGGAGGATGCCATGCGCTTTTGCATAAACAACCTAATACCATTGTCAAATGTGTTTGTTTATTAAATGTGCCAAAGAATCTTTTGATATATTTAGGTAAAATTTAAGTATATTTACCCAGGGATGGAGGATGTTGATCGTTTTCTACATTGGAGGAGAGCAGTATGGAGAAATAAAATAATTGCACTTAAAAATAAATTGCTATTGGGGGCCCGGCAGGATGGCTCAGTGGTCTAAAGCGCCTGCTTAGGAAAGCTTGGGAGGCTGCAGGGACCGTGGTTCCATCCCCGGCACCACATGCTGCGTCAGCCCTGCCCTCAGGGCAGACTGAGCCTTCCATAAAAATAAATAAACAAACAAAAGTTCTAAAACAAGAAAAAAATAAAATAAAATAATTCTTAAAAAAAATAAATCACTATTAAGAGATTCAGTTGCAAGCAGAAGTTACAATTTGCTTTGTGTTTTTGTTTTTAAAAAGTATAAAACTATCGTCAGGCGTGGTGGCTCACGCCTATAATCCCAGCACTTGGGAGGCTGAGGCAGGAGGATCTGTGCGAGTTCGAGACCAGCCTGGGCTACAAAAGTGAGCTCAAGGCCAGCCTCAACTGCATAGCGAGACCCTGTCTCAAAAAGACAAAAAAAAAAAAAAAAAAAAAAAAGTATAAAACTACTAATGTTTAATGCCTGTTATACAAATATTGTATATACACCTGTATCTTAGGCTATGAAGATTTACTGCTGAATGATGTTATCTTTTAGTTGAATTTTTAATTTATCAAATAGCTAAGCAAATACATTTTCATTGTAAAGTAATAATGTCTAGCACTATCTGTGCTTTATGCAATCTGTGCCCTGCATTCTGAGAATTTGATTTTCACTAACGGTTAATGATTACGTTTAAGATATATACAAACATATGTATAACACATACACATTAAATATTAGCTTTAATAGAGACACAAGTATATAGTCAATTCAGTGTGGATTAAAATTGTTACAGGAAAGAATGAGCCCAGTGGCTGTGATAGAACAAGAAAATGGTCTTAGGGTATAGGTATCTGTGAGGAATAGAGTTGAATGGTTAGCATGTTAGCATTTGAATTGGTAAATTATAAAGAGCTTATGGATGACTTTCATGAAAAGTTAATGAGTTTTAATTTAATGTAACAAGAATCACACATAAACACATAGAAAAAACCGAGTGTTCTTATTTAGAAAAATAAAATGAAGCTCTGTTTTAGCTGTTTTTCAAATATCAAAACACACTTTACTGAGCACTTTCCTTTTGTTTTGAATGAGCAACAGCAAGTAAAATGATTGCTAGGAATATTTAAGAATAATAGCCAGGTAAGTAGGATAAATATTATTTAGAAAATTTCTCCTGTCCACTCCTTTACAAAGGGAAAAGGAGTGAATAAAGCAAAGAAAGGTGTAAATGGTGACCGAACAAAGCCATATGATTCAAGAGTGGACATATGTTTTTAAAAAGTAACACCCAAGAAAAAACTGAAGGTGGACTTCAGAACACCATGGCTTCTCAGGCCTGTCTGGATCCCTGAGACAGTCTCAGAGAGGTTGGGGAAGGAAAAGGTGATGCATTAAACACAGATAAATCTTAAAAAAAAAAAAAAAAAAATAGAGTAATCTTAAATTGTTAACACAGCACCAATCACCAGGGCTGAGTTGAAGACTGGGGAAAAAGTCAGAAAAATCCCTTGAGAGAAGACATGGTCCCTAATTTTTTGTGGCATCCCTGTAGAGGCAGGGATTCCTTACCGATGTCTCTGATTGTTTTTGAACAGTCTAACACATAAAAAGTTGCCAGAAAACTATGTGACTTGTAGTATATGTCATCACGCACAGTACAAATCTAAAAAATTAAATTTGGAGGAGGCTGAAGACCCTTTTTCCCCCCAAAGATCACATTGGTTTATTGTGTAGAACCCAAAATCTGAACTCAAGGTAAAAAAGGCTAATGACTGTATTCAAGACATTAACAGTGATTGAACGAGGGAATAAAATGCAATTAGAAGAACACAAGTACAAAAGTAATCCACTAGACACAGTGGAGCCAAAAAAAAAAAAAAAAAAGAAAAGATATTACTATGAAAGGAAAATTTGAAATAATTATGGTATATTCCAATTAAAAAGCAAGAAAATAAAATATATGGGAATAATTAAGGCATCCAACATATGAATACTTTTTGTGTATCAAGTAGAAAAACAAAAATTCTTTAAGTAAATGAAGAAAAATTCTTTCATCTAACACACTGTCCTGTATCACATGAAGGGCTTATTTTCAGTGAAGATTGAGAAATAATAAATGGTAATAAAACTTAGCTATGATTAAGATTGTGACAGAAATACACCTTGGTACAAAAACTAAAACTCTGAAACAAGTACGGATCTCTTACATCTCTAGATTTCCCTCCAAATATAATGATGCCTCATCAGAAATCTTCAAGGGAAGGCAGAACTCAAGAATGTTCCTACTAGCCAAATTATCCTTCAGTCATAAAGAAGAAAAGAAATAGAATTTCTTTTCTTTCTTCCTTTCTTTCTTTCTTTCTTTCTTTCTTTCTTTCTTTCTTTCTTTCTTTCTTTCTTTCTTTCTTTCTAAATGTACTTTCTACATGATATACGAGCTCAGACTCATAGTGATCCTCCTGTTTTAAGCCTCCCCAGCACTGAGACTATAGGCGTAGGCCACCCAGCCTGGTTTTGGTGGCTTGCTCAGTATGCCCAGGGGTGGGGCTGGTGGGGCATGTGGTGCCATGGATTGAACGCTAGCCCTTGAACTTGCCTAAGCAAGTGAGCTACCTGGCAGGCCCTAGAATTTCAAATGCAACATGGATGAAAAGTTTTATTGAAAAAATGCAGCATATCTAATGAAATGAAAATCGGAGTGTGGATGGATAACAAACAAGATTGGAATTACAACGGATACACACAATGTTTAAGCACAATGGGGAATGCTTATATGCTGTTAATTTCTTACAAAATGATCTCTAACATTGGTTACCTTGAGGTCTATAGAATTAACTAGTATAATATTGGGAGACAAAGGGAGTCTTAGGTTTCTTCCAGACTTATTTCATTAGATGTGTGTGTGTGGTATGATTAACTACAAATATAAGAGGGAAATAAAGTGTAAAAGAAAACTTTCACTCATGGACAAGCTGTTTTTGCAATATGAAAGCAAAAGTTTGAGGAAGAAAAATATGGTGAAAACTGTGTAAAAAGAAAACCCAGAAAAAAATAGCTAAATTTCTGCAAAAACTTACAGATGACATGAAATGAATACAGCTAAATAATTTAGAAGCAGACAATGTTGTTTACAATTTAGTGTTCTTGAATTATGGGTCTAAAAAATATAAATTACAGGTACAATATAAAACATGAGTCTAATAAATCTTTTAATTTTATATTTATTTATTTGTGTATTTGGTACATGGTCTCACTCAGACTCATAATGTTTTTCCTGGCTCATTCTCCCCAGTGCTGAGATTACAGGTGTGCACCACCAGGCCTGGTTTTGGTGGATAGCTCAGTGTGCCTGGGAGTGGGGCTTTTGCAGCAAGCAGTACCAGGGATTGAACCTAGGTCCTTGCACTTGCCAGGCAGATACTTAGACTGCCTAGCTATATCCCCAGCCATTGAATACATTTTATGAGGATATAAAAGTGAGGAGAACTAGGCTGTTGGTGAAAATGAAGACTTGTTACTTTTTCTCTCCTGTAATTCAATACTTCTAAGTGAATGAGGGAGCCATTGAAAGTCTTGATCATGTCTTGGTTATGTCTCTGTTACCTCTTTTTAACTTTTAGAAACCAGCCTCTCGGGAGGTGGAGTATTATCTGAAGTCCAGCAGTGCCTCCAGTTGCACTGTATTTGCTTTTCTTTCAAAATTAAGTAACTAAAATGGCATGAGTAATACCATTGTATTGTATAAAATCTTTTTATCTATTTTGTATTTTTATTTAATTTTATTACTTTTAATAGGAAATACCTATGAGACAGTTTCAAAACATGTTAGTAGAACAGTTACAATAATTAATACAATGCATATTGTTGTCTCCATAGTTCAGAGTACAAGATGCAGACATGGCAATTTTTTAAAACACTAATGGTACAAATATTTCTTCTTATTGAACTAAGAAAGTATTTGTATGTATAGTACAATCTTCCATAATAGTAGTGGGTTATTAGCAGAACTGGTAATGTCAGAAGCTGTTGACTTGAGCTTTTTACAGTCAACAGACTAATCTTGCTTTATTTTTTATGCCTTGTGGCTAAACTTTTCTGCTGGATGGTTAAGGCCAAGTTAAAGCAAGACTTGTATAACAAAACATGTAGCTTTTTTTAATCTCCCAAGGTCAGTCAAATCCCCTCAGGATTTACCTTAAACCATGTCCAGTGCTTTGCAGAACTGTTGTCAGCGTCAGCCATCTGGATGAGTCACAGCCATTGCTTGACCAGTTTGCTCTCTGCGAAAGTATGAAAGAATGTTTTTCTCTCAAAGTGACTCTAGCACACTGTACATCATCCATCCCTTTTCTCTGTGTCCCCATTTGTTGCATTTGCCCTTCAGACTATTGCATATATTACTGATAGAGTTGTCACAGTGACACCAATCTAGTGATCAGAGTTATTTCCTATGGGGTGCTATTTTTGAAAGTTTTTTACCTTTTTAAAAGTTTTTTCACATTGCTTATTTTAAGGACCTGTATACATGTCCTAAAGACGTGACTATTTTTGTCCTTATGAATTCCAAGGCCTGTTTTAAAGGATTTTATCTATGTTTTGTTTTCTTGTTTGAAAGGCTGAATATGACTATGTCTGGCATTCTCATTGTAGCCTTCATTTGTCTTTATTCAAGGAAGCTGCAGTGTAAGTTTTTTCTAAGTGTAGAATTCCCTTGCATGTCTTTGTTGAAGTTAAGATCTGAGGGTGTCTTGCTCTGTATCTGTCTAGGCAGAAGCATGTCGCGGTCTGAGATTATACTGTAGTTGTATACAAAAAACATGAGTGTGGTGCTGCTTCCTAGATAATTGACAGAATGCCTGACACCCTAGAAAGACAAAGCAGAACCAGATTTCTAAATTTCAAATCCCACAAAGAGACAGAATCAGGGCTCTTTGCTGTTAAAAAAGATCCTTGATATCAAAAAGCATGGCCTCATGACATGGGCTGAGGGAAGCAGAGCTCATCTGTCTGTCCCGAGAGAGTCATTGTCTCCTTTGACCTCAGAGTCTGTGGAAATCAACTCCAAGGAGAGTGTTGCCTTTGTTTTCTGGAAAATTAATAAATCTTTGCTAGGAAAAGATGTATCTATTTTTGCAAGCCTATCTACTGTGTATGCAAACATTCTTGAAGGCAGTCCGGAGCAAATCAGTTCTTAATGCTTTTGAAAATATTTGGGAACTTGAAAGGCCTAAGGAAGAAATGTCTTCGTGTAGAATCTAGAAGCTTAGAGGACGGGACTCCCTGATCAAAGTTAACACCTCACAGTGAGAGCTGATGTTTTTTATGTTGTTTAACGTAACTGGTGGCATCAAAAAGCCTTTTTATATGTGTTCTTCTCGAACTTTGTGTTCAACACAAGTTTTAAGTTTAAATTTGTGAAAATTTATAAACCAACTCATATCTATAGCAAAGCTAGGAACTTACAATCTTTCCTTTCTCATTTCCCAATATTTTGTCAAGTTTATGTAAAACAAAGCTATTTAATAGATAATAGTCTTACAGGATCAGCTTGATATTTTAGTTAAGAACAGTATTGTAATTTTGAAGTGTAATTGTAAAGTATTCAAAATGGAACACCAGTATAAAACCCTGAAATGCAAGTTCCTCTGGAATTAGTAGAGCAAAGATATCATTATAAAAGATCCCCTATATATTAACTTCTAAATTTTTGTTTGTATGTTGTAATAGGAAGAACTTAAAGTAGAGTGTTAGGTTATAAGGAATAAAAACCTTATTCAGAAAGGCTGCATAATACATGCACCATTCCTTCTAAATTTGAGACTCTCTCTTGTGTTGAGTTCCCACCAGTTTTTTAATACAGTGTCAATGCCCAAGCTCCAGTTTTTTTTTTTTTTTTTTTTTTTCCTCTCTCGAATGAACACTGTGATGATTTCTTGTTTTAAGTCATTATAGGTGTAGGGACTTCTGTTCCCTGTAATTATGGTATTTAACTTCCTTCCAGAGTCCTCCAACCATCCTTGTCTAACCAACCTTTCTGTCATAGCCTTTCAGCATTCTACACAATAATTTTATCATGTAGGTTATACCAGAGCAGTACTTGGGGGATCCTTGCCTATAATCCCCACACTGTGGGAGTCTGAGGCAAAAGGATTGTAGCCTGGAAAATTCACAACTTTTCCAAGATCCTGTTTCAACAACGGGGAGAGGTGGAGGGTTTATGTTATTGCAGAAGCTGTGGGTTCAGTCCCATTCTATAAGAACTAATGGGAAACATAAGCACATAAAACAGATTGTCTATTTTTGAACATGTATTTCCTACATTTTTCTTATCTGAAGCAACGATTACATTCTTTTTTGCTAAGTATTTAGCAAGTATTAATAAATGTATATTCATGGCCCACTTGAAATATCTTTGTCTTGGTAACTTACTATAATTCACTCTGATTTATTTTTTGCATGTTTTAGTAGGCTTTCAGTATTGCTCCTATAGCAGTTGTATGCAGAGCTACTTATGTTCATGGTTTGTATTTTTGTCCAGTTTGTGAATTTTTTTCTATATGTGTTTTCTCTTAGCATGTAAAAGTCATATCTGGGATTCCCTCTCTGGCTGGTGGCGATGTTCAGTGTGTCATCGTAGATCAGTGCTACAGTTTTGTTTGTGTGAATGTAAGTAGTAAATGCAAATGATCAAAAGAAGCTGAAAATCTGGAGAAATGCAATGGCAAAGAGAAGTGATAATTTTTCTGGATCTTTAAATATTTGAATGTAGCATGTTGCTTTTCTTTCTTTCTTTCTTTCTTTCTTTTTTTTTTTTTTTTTTCTTGAGTGGTACCAGCGTTCGAACTCAGGACCTTGTGCTTGCCAAGCAAGCACTTATTCCACTGAGTTATCTCCCCTACCAGAATGTAAAATGTTGACAGATGAGTTTTCTTATGTAGTGTGCGTTTGGAATTTTTTTTGTTGTTGTTGAAAATAGGGAAATA
Source organism: Myocastor coypus (assembly GCA_004027025.1). Lineage (NCBI taxonomy): Eukaryota > Metazoa > Chordata > Mammalia > Rodentia > Myocastoridae > Myocastor > Myocastor coypus. Next base: position 9,095 of record PVJA010035487.1, on the reverse strand, counting down.
ACATTTTCTAATAAGCTGAAGCTCAGTATGAAGGCAGTAGAGTTTCTTTAGATAATTTTTAATTTTCTGATTTATAGTTGCTTTTGAGTAGACTATAAGATATAAATGGTTAAGTTATTAAATAAGTAAAATTTAATATATGCATATGACTTTTGGGTATATACACTCTTAATATGTACCTATAACCTGTGGTTATTGTTTGAAAAATCCACTCGATAAATATTTTGAATGTGGTGTTAGATTTCTCTATTTTCTTTTTAACTTTTAAATCATGTGAAAACTTCTTTTTCACTTTCTTGGTCTTCCAGGTTATGACAACTGATTTTCAAAGAACCCAGAAACTACTGAGCGTGCTGGAGGAGAGCAGCCTGGCCGACTTGTATCCTATCGTGGTTGTTTCGGTAAGTGTGTGAGCGCCGACTTTTCCCATCAGACCTGTTCTTCCTTCCTCATAACTTAGCATTTCCACCCAGCACAGTTATGCCCCGTAGAGAGCAGTGACCAAAGCTCAGAGCCATAAACTCTTCCTTGCGTATTTGTGAAGTGATATTTTTGCTCTGCCTTTTTGTTTGGACAAACAGATTTGAAAAACTAATTCCATCTAACAACCAGTTTCATTGTTCCTTCTTCATGACAGTCCCAAAGTACGTGGCTAGATTTGCTAATTCTTTAGACGAAGTGGAAGAGCTTTAATGACTATTACTACAATGTTAGTAGATAAGAAAGCCTTACGTTGCCGGGCGTGGTGGCGCACGCCTGTAATCCCAGCACTCGGGAGGCTGAGACTGGAGGATTGGTGTGAGTTCGAGACCAGCCTGGGCTACCAAAGTGAACTCAAGGCCAGCCTGAACTGCATAGTGAGACCCTGTCTCAAAAAAAAAAAAAAAAAAAAAAAAAAAAAAAAAAAAAAAAAAAAAAAAAAAAAAAAAAAAAAAAAAAAAAAAAAAAAAAAAAAAAAAAACACCTTACGTTGAGAAAAAATGAAAAAGAAATTTAAAGGAGAGAATTTATTCTTGCATTATCCTTCTTTCTTCCATGGAAGGTATAAGTAGAATGAATAACATATTAAAGAGAATACTTAGAAGAATAGCCCATGGGAAGTTTGGAAAGCGTTTCCTGAATAAAAGAATACATTTAATGCAGAATTTACATAAGTAGCCAACTAATCAGTTTTCAACAGAAATATTACTATACAATGCTAGGCAAGTACAAGATTGGAAACCAAATTAGCCAACTTGGCTGAAGAGCAGGGTCTGTGATCTATAGTATCTTGGTGTGGGAAGGGGTTCCAAAGACGAAATCCCCAAAGCTACTTAGAAAAGCCAGGACCATCCCACAGCATGAGAACTTAGTTGTTGTTAGGTAAAATAATTAATACTGAATAAAAATAGCACTCTACTGCATATAAAGTATTCTAATAATAAACAAAGCAAATAGAAACTGATTAGCAACCAAGGAGATTCAGTCAGTACTTTGGCCTCTGTGTTTGCTTCTGTGCCATGAAGCAGGGCTCTGGGATCCAGCTGCTAATATGGCTGATGTACACAGATATGGGGGCTGTTGGGGAGCCCATTGGGAGGCATGAAAAAAACCCAACGCTAGAAGACTCCAAGGCTCTGTAGGATAGAGACAATTTCCAAGTCCCATGTTTGGCCCTCAATTCTTCTCCACATTTACTTGCTTAGAAATCTCATTCACTTCGTGTTCTTAAGTGTTATGCCTAAGAGACCATATAGTGAATTTAAAGAAAATAAATGAAGTGGCTTTGAATGCAGAATACTTTGGTTCCTTCATCAGGCGACTTAAATTTTTTCAAAGTTCAATTCCTGCACTGTACAAATGACGCTAATATTCCCATTTCTTAAGTGGTAGGAACAACAATGAATGAATGCAAAAGTCTAATGGACAGTACCGTGCTGCATTCTTGGCGGGCGGGCATTACTAGCTTCAGTTAGACGAGAGCTTGGCCTCTGCACTTCAGGTAACTCAGAGTTCACTTTTGTTGTTCTAATCTGATTCCTCAGCTTCAGAGATGATTCTGTCCATTTTTCTCTTGGTTACTTTGTTTCTCAAGTTTATGTCAGATCAAGCATGGAGGCTCATTGCCATTATGTGAATTTCCTAATGACAGGGCAGTTGTGACAACACAGAGCCACAAATGGAATCTATCATCTTTGAAACTTCTTTCTACCTTTCCCTCTTTTTTCACCAAATACATCCATGCACATTCTGGCTTTCCTTTAAAACTGTTGTTTCTTATTTTCTACTTTCAACCTCAGGCTTTTACATTGCTTAGAAAACAAATTAAGTTTTACAGTGATTGCTCTTGAGTTGAATTTCATGGGTCTAGAAAAATGCCAAAGTATTTGGCAGCCTAGTGTTCTGTACTGAAGTAAGGAAAAGAAGGACAGTTGTCCAGTTATAAATCTAGTGTCTCTTAGAATTAGTGTGAGAAGTGTTACAGGCCTATAGACTATAAACACTCTAAAATTGGAACATTGTCACTCCCTAATTAATACTCATTTTTCTGTTGCACCAGACCACTCAGTATGGAGATATTATTAACGTTATTAATAAATGCAATAGAAAAACATGTTATTTGATTTTATATATATTTATAGTGTGTTGCCTTAGGATGACACATGTCACTAGAAAGGGTAGAGTTAAAAATGGTGATTTCACTGGGGAGATAGCTCAGCAGCATAAGCACCTGACTGCCAAGTGCAAGGTCCTGAGCTCAATCCCTTGTACCAAAGAGGTAAATAAAATAGAATAAAAATAGAATGCTGATTTCTTAGATGGGTACTGAATACATAGCCTCTGGATGCTGAAATAGTTCTGTGAATGATTGTGACTATAGCTTGCCAGACTTAATCCTTTTGTGTTGATTGTGTAGCAAAATAAAACTTTAATTTGAGCCTAAATATCGTGATTCATACATTAGTACAAGTTAAAATATATGTGGTACATAAATACAGGCACTGTTGGATGTGTAATTGTGGACATATGTAAGAAACATACACAAGTATATGTGATTTAAAAGACATTATATGTGTCAGCCAACTAAGAGGCTATACTGTCCATTTTGGTTCTATCTCAACTAACTTGGCTGGAAGGTTGAACAAAGATAAAGACCCCATCCACAGTTTTTATTGTTGGCTATTTTTAAAATAAGATTTTTGCTAAACGATCATAAGTTCTGAGAATGGTCCAAAAGGAGTCTGAATATTTGCTTCTCCAGACTGGTAGTCTTTTTCATCAGTAAGATATTAGAAATGCCATCAAATTCATAGATAGATGTTTACTTTTATTTTTGAGTTGGGTAGGTCATAGATTTTAAATGGACATATTACAAATGTTTAAAGGTCAATTTTGTCTTAACTCAAATGTGATATAATGATTTTTTTTCCTATGCTAGGTTTATAAACTTCTAATTTTATTCCTTCTAAAGAGAGGAAGGTTTAGTAGGAATTAGCCAGAAGCAGGTGATATGGGGGTTACAAGACATTTGTTAAGTTTTTCAAAATAGAGAAACAAAAATTGATGGTTATGATTCTTGGTATAGTGATATTCTCTATCATTAGTTTTACATTAGTTTCTACGGAGGTCTCAATTATTTGATCAGTTCACCTGAAAAGTAAAATGCATTAAAAAATATTTAGGTTTGTGTTACCCACCCAAGATGAACTGGCAGAGATAAGGTGCTGTCACTTTAGGAATTTCCTAAAGAAAGATACAAAATTTCACCATGAAGAGGAGAAAAAATGGAACGTTATCACAGAAAGAACTAAATACTAAGAACTAAGATACTTATTAAAATGATTTTTTTTAAAAAAAGCTTTCTTTAAAACATATTAATATTTGTAAAACTGAGTTTTGCATACTGTTTTTTTCATTATATGCTTTATGACTTCATTTTAAACATTTTTCAAAAATATTTTTGGTTACTTAAAATTCTTTATTGGTCTTTGACATTGAAAATACTCAAAACATTTATTTGATCATCACTGTTCTTGTTTCTTTTCCTTTTTCATTGTATGTGACTCTTTCATAGCCTAATTTTGCCAAATTTGAGATTTGACATCAGTAGCATTTAATATGATACATGAAATTATATAACATTATTTGGTTCCACCTAAAGTCTTTATACATTAGTAGATATAATGTAATATAATGAAACAATCAGAAGTTTGCACATTTCTACAGAGACTGGTACTATTAACTCCATGATCTAAAATAAGTGACTGATTAAAAATGGAAGAGATGCTCTGTTTCTTAATGAATTTGTATGTGTTTATGATGACATTTATTTTGTTCTTTCATTATCTATGAGCTCTTGGAAATACATACTAAAATAATGAGCATGTCATACACTTGGAGAATTCTCCCTATGTAAAAGAAAGTACTTTTTGACTAGAGATTGCTAAGTGTAACAGAATTTAGAATGTTAGATTTCTTATGTTCATCAAGCTAAATCTCATTAAGTACATGTTAAATACCACTTCTACAGAACGACTTATGTAAAAATAAGATCAACTTGTTCTCCCAACGCCTGAGTTTACCAGTGGCACATTGTAGAGTCTGTTTTGCTTATCCTCATGATGTTATAGTGACTAGGAGCTGGGACTCACCACCACTGCCTGGCATCCCTGCAGACTACCGTAGGAATAGATTGGGAGAATATCCAAGCTCCAACTGCAAAGTTGATATCTATCGAATGCATGTTGGTTTTATACATCATAAAGTCAAAACATTGTTATGGATACTATCCTCATTTGGAACCTATTTTTTTTCCTGCTACCCTCCTTGTCAGATTATATCTTTCAAGAGGGTGATCTGGAGGTGCCTTTCAGACTGGCCTGACCTGAAAGCCGTAGACACAGGTGTCTCTAGTTCTCTGCTTTCTATTCTTCTGTGTTTCTGATCACTACTTAACAAATGATGACAAATACAGAGCACAATAAAGTAACACATGTCTTAAAGTATTAGAAGGAAAAGTCATTAAGTAAGTAAGTCATTCAGAGAAAACAATTCACAAAAAATAAAGAGTATGAATTTAGACTGAGTTCATTGCTTACAAATTAATGAGAAGAGTTGTTATTTATTTATTTATTTCCTCCTGAGCAACTGTGAAAAGAGATTTCTGGAGGTAAATCTACCTACAGATAATTTCTAGCAAAATTATAGAAACCCCTAACCCAAGTATACACCCCTCAAAAATGTCCTTCCATCTACAAAAACTCTACCTAATCAGGATTCTAATTGATTTGCTTCTGGCAAGGGTACCACAAAACTTTCTTTGATATTATCAGTTAAAATAGTAACTATGTACTATTATTATTTTCACTTAATAGTTGCCAAATGCATCTTTATTATATTTCAGCAAAAGTGTGCAAAGAAGTTTGTCACTTTTCCAAAAACAAACCAAAAAATTATCTGTATTTATCTAGATAAATGTATGAGATTTCTACTTTTCTTTGCATGGATCCAAAATTTTATTAATGCTTTTAATAGAAAGAAGGAATCATTTTGTGAATTTACTTTAGCAAAGGTTTAAATTACTAGATGGAATTCTGATCCTTTGAAAAGCATAAATAAACCTTGAAAAATATCTGATGTTGTTCTACTTTGTAGGAAGTAGTTTATTCACAGATCGAAATAGATGATGTTTAAAGCACTTCAAAATGTTGAATATTGGAACATGTCAGCAATTTATTAAAAAAACACCCAGAAAAATCACCATCTTTTGACACTTGATACTTTCACATATGGGGAAACTGTCAGAATGATGGAAATTGTTTCCAGAAGGTTCCACAGCTCACAAGGACAGCACCAGGAAGAGAATCAATCCAATGTGTACTATATCATATACACTTGTTACTTTCATGCTCTTATATTAATAGAAAAGCTTAAAAATATGCAAATGCATATATATGCATTTAATATTCCTTCCTAATAAGGAACAAATGACAACTGGGAAAGTAGGGTGATTTCTACTTTTATGTATTAATAGTGCCTTATATTAGTTTCATAGGATATTGAGTGTTTACTGAATTCAAGTTATAACAATCTAGGGTCCTGTTAAATTTTTTATCAGATCTGAGATGTGGATTTCCTTATCACCTTTTACTTTACTGCTTGTTGCTTATATTTCCTCCTGTTAACCCTCTTTTTGCTAAATTAAGAAAATGTGTTTTCAAGTTATAAGTTCTCATAAAAAAGAGAGAAAACTTATAATTATCATTACTTTGCTACTGGATTTACTGTTTGCAATCTATGTTTACAGTTCCTTGATCATTTGTTCTTATTTTCAGTGTGTAATATGTGCATGTGTGCATGCATGGGACAAGACACACAGAGAGATAGAGACAGAAATAGAGAAACAGAGGGAGAGACAGACAGACAGACACAGGCACAAACACAGTCACAGACAGAGGGACAGCCAACCACTGACTGACCTGAGAAACAGCCCTAAATCCCTCTTCTGCTTCAATCTCCAACTTCTTGCTCCTTTAGCCTTCTGAATGCTTTTCCTTTTCCTTCAGTGAAGTTATGATTTTATTATATTTTAAATTTTCATAATGTTTCATTTAAGATATATTAAAGTTTTCCTTTCCATAGCATGGACAGCCAAAACTGCAGATATAAAATGACTTTTGATTCTAAAATTTCTTTCATTTGTTTTATGTTAGGGTAGTGAGTCTCAAGTATTTCCTGCCTGAATCAATAATAAAACCTAAATAAACATTGGTTGAAAAACACCTTTAAAACCTTTTTCGAACTGCGGTCATGAATGCTTTTTAACACAAAGATGAGGAATGATGAAATCATTCTTTGGGAAGTGCTGAATAGAAAGAAGTGACTCTGTTGTTCTCACTTTTAGATCTTGCTTATGGCTAAGTGGTTAATGACAAGCTTGTGCTGTGGGCTGTAGAAGCCTCCCCAGATTAACTTTATTGGGCATTGACTGATGATGTGTGTGTAAAGGAATGATTCTGATAGTTCACACCTACCAACTGTTCATTCTTTTTAAGAATAAAGGTCGTTTATTTTCAGATAGGGTGGTGTTCTAAGGAAATATTCAAGTAGAAAAGAATTCGGAAGCCTTTGTCTCATTTTCATGAATATGTTTTTCTTGATCGAGCATGGAATTCAGAGTCTCTATTCTACTACTTTAAGTACTTTGTTAACTCAGTTAATTATTGCTAGTGCTAACCTAGTAAATCACTTCATAAAGTGTAACAGACCACGTGCATGGAAAACAGTACAAATGAAACTAGACTGATTTTTTAGGTGGCTTACAATGATGTTAGTTCTACAAGGAATTGCATAATTGATTGATTATTTAGTTTTCCAAAAATATGTCTGGGAATTTTTCACTAGGTTTTATTTGTGGTACTGAATTTTATGTAACAAGTACCAATGCTCTTTCACATAATTCTGCCATGCTTTTTCTTTACAAAGATAGAATCATATTTATTTTCAGTATTATTTCGAGATTACCTATACTTCTGTAATTAATAAAATAATATTTCATGTATAGCAATATACACATATGTATAGACTTAGAATATTCAAAAGTGATTTAATTTGGGGAAAAATAAATTATGTCATTAAAGGAAATTCTAAACATTGAATATAGAGTTAGGTTAGGCTATAAGGACTAGATCTACAAATGACAAGGATTGTATGCCTTAATCGAAGTTAGGTGTTATCTTTTAATTTCAGTCCAAATATTCTTTGTCCATAAACAAAGTGTATACTTGATGAAATCTAAGTGACTTATTTTTTTAGAAATGTTTATATAATAGCCTATTGTAAACATCTGATAACATCATTTTATAACAACATATCATCTTCTATGTGAGCTATATTTGCTATTTTTAAGATACTACTATCATAGAGGACTTTAGAGCATATTTACTAGGCATGTTAAATATGAGTCAAGTGGAATGACTCAGCTATTTTTTAAAAAAACTTTTAAAGAGAAGACAAATTAGAATTAAATCCAAAAATTACAAATGATACAAAATTGGACTTAACAAAGTACTATAAATTTCACAGTATTGATTGTAATACATAGTGTAATTTCTTTCATAGTGTATTTCTTTCAACCAGTTATTAATATTACCACATGTATGCATGGAAAATTGGCAAAAGAAAGAAAAAAATACAAGGAAATGTATAAGAAATAAGAACAGAAAAATTATGAACAATTAAAAAAAGGAGATGAAACAAAGAATTAACTGTTTTCTGAAGGCCAGCAGAAATGGACAGTACAGTTATCCAAACCATCCTGCTTATGTACATATATCTCTTTCCGCCACTCAGTATCTGTTGTACCTGTCAGCTTCTAGTTCTCTCTCTCTCTCTCTCTCTCTCACTCTCACTCACTCTCTCACTCTCTGTCTCTGTCTCTCTGTTTTCTCTCTCATATTCTCACACTAAAGGGGACAGTATGATGCTTGCACATGGAGGTCTGATTTATTTCACTTTAGAGTATGTACTCTAGTTGCATCCATTTACCAACAAACTATTTAAATATATCCTGTTTTATAGCTGCATAATATTCTGTTGTGTAAAAATACTACATCTTCTTTATTCATTCCTCGGTTGATGGGCATCTGGGTTATTACCAGGATTTAATTATGAGAAATTGCACTGCTCTAAACAATGGGATACATATATCGCTGTGGTATGAGGTTTTCAATTTTTCTGGAAAAATGGCCAGGAGGGGAATAGCTGGCTTGAATGGGATCTCCAATTGTAGATTTTTAAGGAATCTCCACACTAATTTCCATAGTGGATGTAACAGTCTGCGCTCCCACCAACAGTGCAGAATGGCTCCTTTTTCTCCACAGCCCATCCATTGTTATTGGCTGCCTTCCTGATATTAGCCATTCTTTGTGGGGTGTAATGGAATCTCAATTATTGTTTTAATTTGCATTTCTCGAATGACCAATGATGTTCAATTTTATATATATATATATATATATATATATATATATATATATATATATATTTACTTGCCATTAGTATTTCTTCCTCTGAGAATTGTGTGTTTATCTCAGATGCCCATTTTTGGATTGGGACTT
>PVJA010035486.1:6952-21912 GCA_004027025.1 Myocastor coypus | reverse complement strand
TTTTTTTTTTTTTTTTTTTTTTTTTTTTTTTGTCTTTTTGAGACAGGGTCTCGCTGTGCAGTTGAGGATGGCCTTGAGCTCACTTTTGCAGCCCAGGCTGGTCTCGAACTTTCACCAATCCTCCTGCCTCTGCCTCCCGAGTGCTGGGATTACAGGCGTGCGCCACCACGCCCGGCTTAAAGGGAAAACACTTTTAAAGGCTGGAGTAGCATAAGTATCTGCCTGGGAAAGCACAAGGTCCTGAGTTCAATCCTCAGTACCAAAAGTAAATGAATAAATAAACAAACAAAGAAACAAACAAACATATATGTATTAAAACTTTTTTAAGGTTTTAAGTTTTTGCATAATTGCTAGTAATTTTATGTGATTTCGTTTCTCTAAAATATCATAATCATGAATTACTTGAGGGAAACACAAAATGTTCTATCGTTGCTCTGTAAGTTTTCTCAATGATCTATAATTCTTCTGCAATTACTATTACATGTATAGCTCCCTTTCATAGGTCTCATACTTTGAGATTAGGTAGAACTGCCTAATTTCTTTGCCCAAGAAACACTCCAAAATACAACTGGTTACAGATATAGACAGGTTTCACACTGATAGATTCAACCAATCATATAAATCCTGCCCCTGTCTAGCCTCACAAGTGCAGGCCTGAAATCATAGGTGTTGCTGGGAGGTCAAGGCAAGAGGGCAACTAGAGCCCAGAAATTCAAAGGCAGGTAATAATACATTCAGAGCCAGTAGACAAAACAAATGATTTCTACTCAACATATATAGAGATTTTTTTTTTCTGAATGTGGTTTCCTAAACAATACAGTATGACAACTACTTACATAGCAGTTATGTTGCATTTGGTATCAAAAATGATGTAGATATTACTCTGTGTGAGGATATGTCTAGATTATACTGAAGTCCTAAAACATTCTTTTATTATACAGGACTTGAGCATGCGTGGATTTAGTTTTTGTGTGGCAGTCCTGAGCCGAAACTCCAAGAGAGCAAAAACAGCTGTATTTTTATACACTACTCTTGCAGTTAATGTTGTTAATGCAGTTAATGGAATATGTGGGCCTAAGACACTCAAAATTCTCTTAACTCCTAAGTAGTTCACCAGTAAGCTTTGTGTAGTGTTCAAGTAGAAAATATCATTATATTTCAATAGTGTAATGTAATACATACTTTGAGAGTAAGTGGGAAAAGACTAGATAATTGGACAATTAAGGTTTAAACCAATAATCCAAAATTGTCAGGCAATTGAAGTAAAAGGGTTACACTGGGATCTAAATACTTAAAGAATATCTAAGATGATTTCTTCAGTGGCCTATTTTGTTTTAAAATTACAGTTCTTAGATTTGTAGTCTGTTCATAATTAATTTTTCTTTTTCTTTTTCTTTTTTTTTTCTGAAAGCAATTCAGATTTTGGTAGGTTAAAGCAGAGTCAGTACAGGTTTATCTTTTAGAATTCCTGTTGGTAGTATGTGCTTTCGTGGAACTAATGCATGATATTTCAGCACCAGAAAGAAAGTTCTTCACATCCTGTACATAATTTTTGAAGATAACATTTTAGCAACACTGTAGATGAAAGCAAGTGCCAGAGAATTACATAAAACTTATTCAACTTAGCCTGCTTCTTTTCAGTTCTGGAATACATTAAGTAAATAATATAATCTTTAAAATGAGTGTGCTTTTACCTTCTCTCATTTGATTTCTAGATCTACCATTTAAATATAATAATTGCATTTTGAAGATGCAATAAGAGAAAAATTATCAGTACATACTAAAATTAAATCTTTGGCATGTATTGTATTTTAATTTTCTTCAAATAAACACGCAAATGTAAAATAATGTTTACAAATTAGCTGGAAGATTACTGCATTGAGAAACACTGTACTTTATGTTCTGGCAACACAGACACTTCTGTGTTCATTCTTCTAATTTCATCCATCACTCAGCCCATAAGAAATAATGCTTAACAGATACTGAATAAGCTAAAACTATGAACTTCCCTTGGAGTCCCCAATATAATTTTAACTCAGATTAAAATATTTTATAATATTAATCATACCACATATAAATATTGCTTTAAAACAATTTCACCACATTAATGTTAAGTGAATGAGTCTTCTTTTTCACAATTAATACACTTTTATGTTAAAATGAAAGTTCTAGAATACAATTTTGTCAATATCTGCAGAAGTTATCGTTTTCTTTCAAGTAAAGATAGCTTGCTTTTTCTTCTTCAGTTTTTCCTTTATGAACAACTAAAGTCTTTTCACCTCTTTTTTTTTCTTTAAGTTTTTTGTTTGCTTGTTCATTTTCAATACAGGGTCTCACTACACAGCTCAGACTAGCAATTATTCTCCTGATTTGTGCCTCCCTAGTGCTGGGATTATAAGTGTGTGCCACCACACCTGGACTGTATTGCTGGTTCAGTGCACCTGAGGGTGGGGCAGCATGTTACTTAGTGCCAGGGATGGAACTCCAGCCCCTGCGCTTACCTAAGCAAGCACTTAGTCTGTTAAGCTATACCACCAGCCCTCTTTTATTGCCTTTTGATGAAGTCAGAAATTATTTAAGTAGAAACAAGGTTTCTCAACTAATGCACATGACAATGGCAATGTATTTTATATAAAGGTAAAAACAAGACAAATGATGTTAATAATTTCTTAATGAAGATGTAAGGTGAGATCACATCCATTATTATCCTATACACTAAACATTTATATAAAAGCTAATAAAGCTTATCTGCCAATGTGTGAGGGGATATGTGAGACAGAGATGACATATCAAAATGAATGAGACATGGAGACAGGGCAGGTCTAAGTAATACATATTTTTATATGAAATCATTGGATATCATTTATACTTAATTTTTTAGCTTTTATTATTATTTACTAAAATAGTCTGATGGCCCTTGTTTTAGAATTAATATATAGATTATTTGGAGATAATTATTTCAACATAGGAAGTGAAGGATTTTAATTATCTCAAAAAGCATACTCATCAATTTTCATGTGTTTCAATTTACACTCAACATTCTAAAGTTAGCATCACTAAATTAAGAACAAGCTCATTTGTGTAAGACATATTGGAATGCATCAGGGACATAGCTCAATGGCACAACATTTACCTGGCCAGCGTGAGGCTTGGAACTTGATTCCTGGGATCAGGGAGTTGGGACAAATGACATTGAAACTAGAAAGAGTAACCAATTCTTGTTTGGAAGGAAAAATACAACCTAGGCTTCCAATTTGATATCTGGAGTAATATTTTTCTAACTTTGATTTGTTTTTCAACATACCCTGCTTTCAGGTACTGATATATAGTTTCTTCACATAAAAAATGATTTTGAGTTTTGAAAGGATTAGGTTTAAATATTTCTTCCATCTAGACCATGATGTGAATTAGTGCACATTCTCCTGCCTCAGTTTTCTCATCTATAGAATGGAATAGTGGTACCTTAGTGACTTACCCTGTGTTTCTAAAGATTAAATCAAATAATTGTGTAAACTGCTTACCACATGCCTGGGACATAATGATTACTCAAAGACTATTAAAGTGCCTATCTTATAATTGATTGTATCCCATTAATCTTGCTTGCTAGAGTATTTATTTAAAATGGATGAAGAAAGTTCTTCCCCCTGTGCAAACCTATTGGATCTGTTTTCCTCAGGTAGATGAAACATGTATCACTTTTAAAAATGAATTATCATGCCTCACAAATACCCCTCATCTTTTTGTTGTCACCTTCTAACAAATATTTGTCACTATACCTGCCATATTTTCTCTTTCTTAATCTTGTGATATTGCTGAGCACATGGCTCTTTCCCTGCCACAATTTTTTCCATCTAGCAGAAACCCAACTGATATTTCAGTAAATATTAAGACATTTCATATGGAATATGATAACACTTATTGTGACATACTAGGTCACAGTTTTACCATCATGAATGCAATCTACAGCAAAATAATCAAAAGAGAAAATGATGAATGGCTTTAGAAATTGCCATGGTTTATAATAAAGATTTTATTTGAAAAGTGTTAAAATAAATATTACATACTCCAGAGCATCACTGTTCTGGGAAATTATTCCTTTTAAAATATGAGATCTAGATGACAAATCTACTTAAGACTGCTCCAGGGACTTTTATTTCTCTCATTTATATCCCACCATCTTTCTGTGTGTGTGTGTGTATGTGTGTGTGTGTGTGTGTGTGTGTGTCTGTGTCTGTGTCTGTGTGTGTGTGTGTGTGTGTGTGTGTGTGTGTGTGTGTGTTCTGCAGTCTTTGACATACTTTCCAAGGTTGGACATGTGGTGAAATGCAGACCTCTTTCACACATATAATTTCATTGCTTAACTGCTAGTAAGAATAGACTTGCTTAGAAATCTCAGAGGATTTTGATTGAGGGTAGTATTACATTGGTTCATAAAACTCAACTAATTCAATACTTTTCTTGTTAATTACTGGGATACAGCCAGAAATCCGGATGATGGGAGAGAAACACTTCTTTAGGGTAATGATTGATTTCCATAAAGATCAGTACTTTAGCAAATTTCAATATGCAGTTGCTGGGGCGGGAAGGGTGGGTGGGCACTAATTAGTTTTACCATCTTCAGCAGATGTTGAATTCAAAATGCCAGCAGCATCTCAAATGCCTGTCATTAGGGTTGTCTTTCATCCAGGAGTGCTGACCAATGAAATCTCCACTCTGTTTAATGAGACTGACCCAGGCAGAGTCAATTAAATCAAATCTCTTCTAACCTCCTTAATATATCTACAGTGTGGGCAGCACCAACAAAGGCAGCAGTGAGGGATTTCCAGTATTAATAAAAGGGATTCTCTGCTGCATTAGGAGAGTGACAGAAAGGGAGGGGAGTGAGGTGAGGGAAGACTTGACTTTAAGGACTGAGGAGAGCCTGGGAAGTCTAAGCAGGAAAGAGCGACCCAGGGAAGAGGAGCTGAGAAAAGGTAGAAGGTTAAGGCGCTTGGAGAGAAAGAACCTCAAGGGAGCGCCAGCAGAGACCCAGCCCCAACCGCCCCCTCCCGCTCCACCCCTCCCCTTCACTGAACATCCGATTTACCAGTTACAAAAATGAAGCTGGAAAAATGTAAGGACCCAGATTTGAAAACATTTTCACTTTAATACTGAAAAAATATGCCATTATAAAATCCTCGAATAGAATTAGTAAGTTTCACGTGCTTCCTCAGATCTTTTTTCCTACTTTATAAGTAAGATTTATACCAGCACAGAATTGCTACCATAAGATCGCAGCCTAAGCACTAGAATGACATTAATTGGTCATGCTTAACTGCCTCAAAATCTTTTTTTTTAAATAATTACACTGGTGCTATAATAGAAATCATGGGTACTTATTTTACATTCAGATGGAAGGCATTATTGGATATGTATAGAAAAATATTCCCCCTCAGAAATAAAATAAAACATCACCATCAAAATAAAAGAACCAAAAGCAACCCCTAGAAACTTCCTTCAACAAAATACATTGTTAACTCATAAAATGGACGGATGACTAGCCATGCAAATGTCTTAAATAAAACCTTTACATTTGTTTTCACAGTAATCATACGCTCTGAACTGCCTACCAATCACAAATAATGGCAAATGGCACTTTCTGATTATACTGCATCTTGTGTATAGAAAGTTTTCTACGATGGGACTTATCAGGTAAGAGGGCGTGGAGGAGAGGCCTTCTCCAGTCGCGGGGGGAGGGGAGAACAGAGTCCCTGGAGCGCGTGGGTTCCATGCGAGCCATGCAGCACTTTTTTGATTCTGTTTTTGTTGTCAGAAGTCAAAGTTACTTATTTACAATACATTCATGCCTTCGTGCAACTGCCCATCCCTGCGTAGCCGACAGGGAGCCATCACCCGGCTCTCCACAGGGGAAAAATAGATATCTATCTCTCTATATAGATGTGGATATATGTATATATGTATAGAACCACAGGGGCCAGGCCCACCGGTCCTTCCGCCCAGTGTTAGAGCACTGTGAATTCTTCTAACCCGGCCGGTGCCGGGCTTTCAGTCTAAAGGAGCTCAGAGCCCCGCGAAAGCAGCTCGCGCTCTCCCAGAGGCTGCAGTCTGCTCTTTGTTTAAGGAGACAGCGAAAGGGTCAGCCCCTCTCGCTTTAGCGCATTCAGTTATTTATTCACCTATGTCCATCAAGACTCGGAGCACGGTTAGATTCGGGTCAGAGCGCCTGCAGTCCGTGGGTGCTGGAGGCCCGGGAGGAGGCTGCGTCTCCCCGGCTCCCCTCCCCTTTCTGGGCTGGTGATTTAGTCTGAGAGCGAGTGAGAGCCACAGTCGTACACTCTATGGGCCCCCTCTGTGTTGTAAGGCCCATTGTGCCAGTAGGAAGAATCACAGACTGTCTGTAGCGAATTAATTTCGGACGCTGAGGAGTTGGCATCCCTCCTCTTGGACCGCTTTCGGTTCCTCAGGATAAACACGAGCATGCCCACAACCGTGAAGGCGGAGGTGACAAACACCAGCAGCAGTCCCGGGACCAACACCGAGATGGACACCCTGCTGGTGTCTAGGTAAGAGTTGGAATGCGTCCCGGTCTCCGCCAACCCAGTGCTGTTTTTACTGTGCGAAGTTAACGTGGGCGAGATCCTGGCGTACAGCTGGGGGCAGATCTCGTCATTGGAGAGGAGCATGAAATCCTTCCTGAAGAAGTTCACTGGCGTCTCGCACTTAAGGTCGCTCATCAACACTTCGGAACCCAGGCGCTCCGCCCATTGCTTGAAAGGCACGATGGTGCAGGAGCATTCCCAGGGGTTCCCGTGCAGGTCTAGCTGAATGATGGAAGTTAACTGGTCCAGAACCCCTGCCACCGGGAGGTACATGAAGTAATTATTGTGCAGGCTGAGCTTAGACAGCGAGACCCCTGCGAACACGTCCACTGGCAGGGACCTCAGTAAGTTGTTGTTGAGGATGAGAATCCTCAGCTTGGGCATGGCATGGAACGTGCCGGGGAGAATCAGCTGGATCGCGTTGTACTCCACGTTCAGGTACTCCAGGTTCTGCAGCCCAGCGAATTTCTCCCGGGACAGCGTGTCCAGATAGTTGCTATCCATATACAGCCACCTGAGGTCCAGGAGGTTCTTGAAAGTGTTATTTTCCACGGTGGCGATATTATTGTTGCCCAGATCCAACAAAATGAGGTTCTTGTAATCCACAAAATGCGATTTTCGGATGCTATGGATCTTGTTGTCTCTCAGGAAGAGCTCCTGCACGTTGGAAAGCTTGGGCTTCAGATCAGCCAAACTGCTCACGTTCCGGTTGTTGCAGTTCATCTTTAAACCCGACCCGGGGATCTGATCGCAGCTGCAGCCCCCAGGGCAGGGCAAGCCGTTGGCTGGGGGTTTGTTTCTGGTGTTCCCCGTTGCTATCGCTGCCGTGGGTCTGATTTTGATTTGCCAGTTGCCCGGAATCTTTGTACCTCCATTTGGAGCAGACCCTGGGGTTGCATGGTCCTCTTGCCCATTTGTTTTGAAAGGAGTTGGCAGGGGGCCAGGAGCGAAGGTCTCTTCTTGGGCAGGGGGCGCAGGGAGACTGGAATCCACTCGGTTTTTCAAAGGACACAAGTCCTGTTCTGTGGTTTCATTAAGGTCTTTGCCCTGTAGTCTGGTGGGGGCTTCGCAGACCACTCGGCCGATCAGGGCATTTTTGGGAATATTTTCCAGCCATTCTTTCAGAGAGAGTAGATCGCAGGTGCAATCCCAAGGGTTATCTTCTAGCAGGATCTCAGCAATGCCAGGGATTTGCTCCAAGACCTCCTCATAGGGCAGCGTTTTCAGTCTGTTTCCGCGGAGGTCCAGGTGGGTGATGGGCACATACTGGAACACATTGGCAGGTAAGGTGCTGATGAGGTTGTCATTTAAAATGAGGACTTCCAGCTTGTTCAAGTCTTGGAAGGCCCCCGGGTCTATATCCCGTAATAAATTGAAATCAGCCTGGAGGTATTCCAGATCGTCCAGCCCCAAAAAAGTCTGCTTTCGAAAAGACTTGATCTTGTTGTTGTTAATGTGCAGCCGTTTCACCAGCTGCAGCCCCAGAAAAGCCCCCGGAACGATCTCATGCAAGCCATTGTTTTCCATATGCAAACTAACCGCATTATAAAAGTTAGCGAACTCATTAGGGAAAAGTCGAGTGAGGGAATTGCCGTGCAGAAATAAATGGTAGAACTGGGAAGTCGGGGCAGTGAAACGCTGCAGACTTGTAAAGCCTTTTTTCTCACAGTCTACGTGTAGGTCCCCTTCTATCTCGTTGCAGGAACAGATCTTCTCTTTGCAAACGTCCCCTGTAACGTTTCCAGCGGCAAAACAAAGAGACGTCTCCAGCAACAGAATCCAAAGCAGCATTTTTAAAGCGAGCAATTCATCCCCGATCTCATCACAAAGTAACGGCAACCATCCTGCTCGCCACAGACACAATTCAAGTTCATTTAGTGCTCCAACGTCCGAACCCAGGAAAGGAGAAGAAAAGGGTTTGGGGGGGTGGGGTGGATTCCTTCCTCCCTAACCCCCCCTCACTGCAATAGCCCAGATGCCAGTCAATAATTATATCCACAAACTATCCAAGCACGTAGTGCAAGGCCAGCAAAAAAAAAAAAAAAAAAAAACTAGAAAAAATCCCAGCCTACCCCCCCTCAACCCTTTAAAAATAACCAGAGAAGTTAAATATATACATACAAATTAAAAAATACACCCTTACAAAATCTTGTCTAGTGGTCCTTACTAATCAGAAAGGAAACAATACTAGTAATTACAAGCAAGTGCATGTTAGAGAAACAAGCAGGTTTGCAGCGTAGTACAGGCGCACTGGCCGTGCATGGCTGTGCGTCGGACTGACCTTGCCTCTCTGATACAAAGCAGGGTTTCCGGCTGCTTCTGTGGCTGAGGCTGCCGGCGGAGTTCTCGCTGTGGTTGCGGGTTGCCCAGAAGTACCCCCGAGGTGCTGTCCAGTCCCCCCGGTGCTGAAATCACGCCCGACCGAAGGACTCACGCTGCCCAACCAATGGCGCTGGAAAATTTCCGCAATCGCTGCGTTTTGTAGCTGTCCATCCTTTTCTTTGCTTCTGTTCAGCCTGTTTTCTTTGCTGCCACTCTGGCTTACTAGCTCTTCTTTTCTTGTTCTCCTTCTCTTTCTTCTGCTCTTTCGGAATTACGTGTGTGTGGGGGGGTTGTCTGAGGGAGGGAGAGAGCGCGAGAATGAGGGAGGGGGGAGGTTGCTAAGAAGCTCGGCTCGTTCCAGCCTGGTGCACTCTGAAAGATCTGACACCCTCTGCTGATCCGCAGTAGCAAAAATCCATCTGGTGAGGGAATGCCGAAGGGGGGGGGGGGGATCAATCCACATACAGGGCAAGCGTTAAAAATGTGGGCATTAAAGGCTGTCGATCTGCATATACGCTTACTTTAAATGGATTATTTAATTTTTCTTGAGGGCTCAAAACTTTACCCTTTGCTTTCCTTAACGACCTCAGAGCCCCCCGCTAGCTCAGGCATTCGGGAAAGCAGCGCTTTTAAAACATTTATTTCCCAGTGGTTTGAATAAAATGAGTGTCAGGGTGTCAAGCGAACAGCAATTTGAGGTAATTATACAGCACGCCATTTTCATCGGTGCTTTAAATGCATTTCTGCTTCTCTGCGGTACAGCGTTTTGTGCCATTTGATGTCTTGGAAGCCTTTTTTTTTTTTATTTTTGGCATGTTGAAAGTGGCTATTCAGAACATATACATTACATAATACTATAATTGGCTATGAAATATTTATTGCGAGATATGTCATTTGGGCACATACTTTTCTTTTGAAAACTTGGGATAGAATTTTTCTCACTTTCGTCAATGACAGGTTTCTCCGTTAATATTTCTTAAATGTTATTTAAGGCTGCAGGATGAAAACACGCCGCATGCTTAGATCTTTGATTCCAGTGCAAGTCTTTCACTGAGATTCGGAAAAAAAGGAATGGGGCAGAGAAAAAAATCCCAGTTGGACATTCCTCCCAGCCTACTGGTAGGCAGGCGCGGGCACACACAGAAGCACACACAAACACACTCGCGCGCTGAAACACATAAACACACATGCGCGCTTGTGCTCGCGCGCGCGCGCGCACGCACACACCCACCCACACGCGCACACACACACACACACACACACACACACACACACACACACTCACAAAGTTTCCCCATTAGATCGGGTGAATTTTAAAAGCGAACAAGTAAATAACCAGTTGCATGTTGAGAGCAAGGACCGGAAGCTGGGTCTCTAAAGCTCTAGCCGCGCTTATCTGCAGGGAGTAGGCAGCTCCGATAGCAGCAGCTACTTGTTGGGGTCGCAGAGACGGAGCGAGGCGGAAACTCCTATGTTTTTCTCAATCGCTAGATTTTGCACACTCGAAGCTTAAAAGAAACCAAGTTCTACATGCTTCTGTGTGGGACGAAAATGAAAGAACGCTTCAACTGCTAGAGCAGTTTTGGTGACTTTTATCGCAGTCACCGTGATGTTTCATCGATATACTCCAATATATTATGCATTGCGTTCGCGTTTGGAATTTCTAAGTCATTGAAAATTATTCTTTAAGGCAGATCACTAAGAGTCTGATCTAGTAATGACCACCCTGTAGACCCTTCCCCCACCCTCTCAAAAAATATTATTTAGTCCGTTTTTTTCTCAGTGGAAAGAGAGATAATGTGTTTACACCATTTTCATTTTTAGTTAGTCTTGATGAAGCTTACTAACAATTTTCATTAGAAACAACTATTCAGGGATGTATTTATTTAGAAGGGCAGGGAGTGAAAAATTTGAAGAAAGAATAAAGGGTGGGAAAACTTCCAAGGTTAATGGAAGACTTGAGGTTATTAAAATTATTGTATTCTGGTGTGTGAAACATTCTTAGGTGGGAGAAGAAAACTTCATACATGCTTTCCTAAGCAAATGACATGTTGTATTGCAGTCTTTCAGAAATTTGGTGGAGTAAGGATGGAAAGATGATTTCTTCAACTAAGGCTCTGTGTGTGTGTGTGTGTGTGTGTGTGTGTGTGTGTGTGTGTGACAGAGACAGAGACAGAGACAGAGACAGAGAGAAACAGAGAGAGAGAAAGACAAAGACAGAGAAGGGATTTCAGGTACACTACTAAACTTGTAAGCAATTATATTCGTATTTAATTTAATCCATTAGCACATGTAGAGAGAAGGACATAAGCCCAATCAATTTGAAGCCATTCCACCAAAAGAAGTGGTAAGTATAGATTGGAAACTGCTGAGCAGAATAGTTAAATCTGTGTTTGATAGAGATAGGCCAGGCTGAAGAAAAATGCCAGCTCTTTCAAAAGAGAAGTATTCAGGATAGCCATGCAAATCACCCTTTCAATTGTAATTATTTGTTTTTCAATGTACTGAGATCATTATGTGATGGCCTACTGATATTTGAAAATATTAGAATTGATTCGAAGGGATAGAGTTTAGGTAACTTACCATCCTCCTCGCTTACCCTTTAGGCTTTCTTTTGATTTTTCATCTTTCTTATCAAAGTGTTGTAGGCAGTTGAGTTATATAGAAATGTTATAGATAATGGAAAGACCCAATATGATAGACAAGATACCTTAAAACTGTGAGAGAAACAGACACTTCTGCTGTGTGCCAGACCTCAAGACAAAAGATAAAACAAATGCAGCCATATACCTCCCTAGGGATGGACTACAGGGAGTAATATTCTAAGTAAATATCAATCACCTTGAAAAAGGTAGGGAAAACAACTAACTGAAACCCCTACAGGAAAAGACATTATTCTTATCCTTAAATCTAAGTAACAAGTGTTTTAGAACCCTACCGATAATTTTACCCTCTGCTCTCTACCAAAGGACAGGGAGACATCTCATGGCTAGAAGAAATCCAAGATTAAGATTAAGAGAAACAAGAAAAGAATCTAGTTTAATTGCAGGAGCCAACATAGTATTGTAGGCATCTAAATGAGATAGAAATATTATAGGCAATCAGACAGGGCTAGGCCCTCAAAGGAGACAATATGGATGGCAGGAAAATCTTGCAAATGTGGGAGAGATAGACCCTCCCTTCTACTCTAGGACTTAAGACAAAAGAGTAAACAAAAGCAGCCACATACTTCTCTAGGGATGGGCATGAGGGATTGATATTCTAAATAGGTATCAATCACCTTGAAAGAGGCAGGAAGAGTCACTAACCCAAGAAACAATCCCGTTCTATATTTCTGTCTGCTTGCCATGAGACTAGCCTCGCCATTTGGTCCTGGATTTAATCGGTTTTACCTGAGCAATTGTGTTTGTAATCTCATTGGTTGTCCTCAGTCATGTCTCACCTCATGCCCACCTAGCAAGTTCCCATGTTTACCAACTTAGAGCCACCTCACCTAATGGTTTTGCTCTATTAAAAAAAAAAAACCTAAAAAAAGACAAATTTTGTCCCTCTCTTTGGCAGAAACTTTTTTTTCCCCCCTCAATACATATATTCTACTGTTCACCTCCCTTGTTCCTAAAATTCTTTGTTTAGTTTTAGAGAATATGAACTCATCCCAGGTATCTTTCAGGCTGGGAGTTTCTTTCCCCTATATTAAAAGTGTCAACTACATTAGAACTCTACTTAGATATAAGATGATTCTAACTTATCCTGTTTGTCTCTGAAGTAGAACAGTATAGCAATGCTCTCGTAGGTGTCTAAACCCAAAAGAACATGAAAGCTTCACTGCCTAAAGAAGAGCTACACTACAATACAAGACTGTCAGGAAAGGACAGACACACAACTCTATTAAGAAGTAAACAAACAAAAACAAAACAAAACAAAAAGTAGTAAATCTATAATAAGCTTCCAAAAAATTATTTTATATAAAATTATTTAAAGAAATAATGCACACTGCCAATTCAAAAGGCTTACCATTCAATTACAGTCATAGATTTCTCAGTAGGCATTAAAAACATGAATGGAAATTTGTGCCTCATCTAGACATCTTAATGCTTTTGGAGAATATTTCTTAGACATAAATTCATCTCAGAAATGTTCTACTGTGTGTGTTTGTGCTCAAGTAACTTCTTCAGTCACCTTGACTCTCCTCACAGATGATCTCAGGCACCATAGGTAAAGCACATTCTCAAGATGATGCGAATTGATAATATTTGTTCAGGGCTGTGCCTTCATTTCCAGGCTGTGATCAAGGTCTCATTTCCGGTAGTAGATGTGCATGCTTTTACTTTCCTCAAACAAGATTCTCTCAAATAAAAGAATTCAGATGTACATATCACAAAATCATTCTGATTGCAAATGGGGTTATTAATTATTCATTTTTCCTAAACCAGATTTTCATGTTTCCATATGTGCACTAAAATGACAGTAGAGTGGTCGCTTCGGCAGCACATATACTAAAATTGGAACGATACAGAGAAGATTAGCATGGCCCCTGCGCAAGGATGACACGCAAATTCGTGAAGCGTTCCATATTTTTATCCCCCTACTGGGAATTTTCCCAGAAGAACTGAAAACATCATACCATAGCGATATCTGTGCACCTATGTTTATAGCAGCCCAATTTGTAATAGCCAAATCTTGGAAACAACCAAAATACCCTTCATTTGAAGAATGGTTAAAAAAATGTGGTATTTTTATACAATGTAATACTACTCATCCATAAAGAATGCTGAGTTTGAAGACTTCATATATAAATGGATGTATATTGAACATATACTCCTTAGTGAAATAAACCAGACCTATATGTGTACATATTGTATAGTCGCCCTAATGTAAGAATTTTAAAGAAGAAAACAAGAACTTAAGGGCATAACACAGCTGAATGTGTTATGGATTAAACAACGAAGTGACTGGAAGCAGATAAAGGAGAAAACATATCAATAGCAAAACCATACACTTGTGTAGACAGGATGAATCAGATATTGGTCCCAAGAACCTTCAAAAGGTTCAGCATATTGATTATAGCACAATGTAATGCTAAAACTATGTTTGGAATACATGTCACTCTTGTCTTTTTGATATGTACTGCTCCTGATATAAACTCAGGTACTGTCATTCTCTCAAGAGTAGTACTTGAAAATAAGAGACTGGGCCAAATACCATAGTCTTGACAGGCTACAATTTTGTATTTCCTTGAATTTCCAAATATCTGTGTCAAAATTCTGTAACTGCTTATATCACATTGTATGGAAAGATATTAGAACATCAATGATGGTCAGAAAATATCATTTCCAAGCTAAGTCAAAGATATTTGATACTCAGAAAGCCAGTGATGATAAGCTCAAGTACCTATGCTATAGAGTAATAGTATCACAAAACTTTTCTGCTGGAGGGTTAAGAATGTAAGTTATCAGACCAAAAATTGGAGAAAAAGAAGGGCTATAAGGATAGCCAATATTTTGGCCCTAGCCCTTCAAGGTCAATAAGGACCCAGGATATAAGGGAACCTGTGAGGTAATATCCTATAACTCAGGGATGTCCCAAATTTCCTGGTCAAGAAGATTATGGAACCTCAGAGGAAAGAGATGAATGAACTGTGGTGCATCTAAGGAGAGTCACCCAGAGAAAAACATTCTCTCAGGCTTTCACAGAAAGCAAAATGGCCAAGCAATGGCTGTGACTCATCCCAAAGACTGACACTAACAACAGTTCGACAAAGTACTGTCTATGGTCCCAAACTTAATCCTGAGGGGATTTGACCCTGGAAGAAACCAAAATAAAATAAAATAAAATAAAATAAATAAATATTTTGTTATACAGGTCTTGCTTCGACTTGCCCTTCACCACCCAGCAAGGAAAAAAAAATGCTTAATTACAATGCATGAGATGCAGAGGTAGAGTGGTGAGATGAGATTTAGGAGGCTTAGATTCAATAGCCTCCAACATCACAATCTTCACTGGTGGCCCACTGCAATTGCAGAACATTTGACTGTGTAT
>PVJA010035485.1:0-21806 GCA_004027025.1 Myocastor coypus | reverse complement strand
CTCTCTCCCTCCCCCTCCTTCTCCATCCCTCCCTCCTCCCTCCTCTTCCCTCCCTCCCTGCCTTCCCCACTTCGTCCCTCCCTCCCCTTCCCCTGAGCTTTCTCTGCTCTGCGCCCGCCAGGTCCTGACAAGCTTGTTCTTTGCTGTCTCCCCTGCCATGCTGCCCTGCCTTGCAGCCCGTGACCTATGGCTTGAAACCTCTGTGCACTGTGAGCCAACACAAATCTTTCTTTGTTTAAACTGTAGGTGTTGTGCGCTGTGTACTGTGTACCAAGAATGTAGCTAAGACAATGCTGGAAACGGATGAATGGACAAATAGATGTGGGGGTTTTAAATATATAGCAGAATAGTATTCAGCCATAAGGGAAGGCGAGGAAGCTCTGCCACCTTCAGGAAGTCGGCTGGGTCTGGAGATTGTCAGCTCTCTGAAGCTAGCCAGGTGCAGAAAAACAAACAACGTGTTCTCCTGAACACGTGGAACTAAGCAAAACAAAAGCAGGAGAGATTGTTATTAGACAACCAGTTATTGGTCAAAATATGTATGTATGCATCTACAAATCTGCCAAAAGGGGACCCATTCATCTGTATATTTAACCAATTAAAAAACAATGAAAAAATATGGTGATTTCTCATTTCTTGAATAGGTGTTTTCTTTTTATCTTCTGGGTGTGCTGGGAGGCTGGGGCCCATGGGCTTGAGGAATGCTGAGCTGGAACATTCTTCAGAGAGGGAAAATCAGGAGCCGCCAATCAGCTTGCAGGTATTTCGCTTGAGGTGCAAGATTGCCTCTGCTGTCTTCTAAGCTACACAGCATGATAAGAACAGAAGACTCGTTGGAAAGAAAGTGGGTCAAGTATCATGGTATGAGATATCTGATGTTTGCTTTTTTATTTTCGATGTTGAGCAGAGACTTTGGAGAAATGTGTTTGTGCTCCTCCTGCTCCTGCTCCTCCTGCTCCTCCTGCTCCTCCTCCTGCTCCTCCTCCGATCTCACAGCAGTAGTGTCTGTTGGTGAGGACTCTCAGGATGCTTGGCTGGGTGTTCTGGCTGTGGTCTCCCCTCTGAAAGTTAGCTTGGGGCTGGAGGGTTCGAGGGTGGCATGGCTGTGTCCCATTCTGGCACCACCTCAGTTCCTCTCCTGTGGACCAAGCATAAAGCCGCCCTGCACGTGGCTTATGGCTTCCCCCAGAGCCACGCGTGACCCATGGGAGAGCAGGGAGGAGCCTGCCCTGTCTTTTGTCTGCAGTCTTCCAAATTCTACGTGGTGGTTTCTATAGCGTCTCATTCTGGCTCTGTGCACTGTCACCCCTGTCCTCCAGACTCCAGGAAGGAGCTGGCTGGACAACACCCTAAAACACAGCACAGAAGAGATGCTGGGGCCATCTTGGAAGTCGGTCCTCCAATTCCCTCATAAAGGATGAAGTGATGGAGTGAACATCCGTTAGTAGGTGTCCCCCTCGCCGAGTGGTGAAAGGGTGGCCACTTGCTAGAGGCTCTATCTCCACAGGCTCCTCTCCAAGGTGCAGATCTGTCCTTCCCTTCAACAGACGCTCACTAAGCTCTGTGAGATGTGCGAGGGAAAGTTCCTCAGGAGCGCAAGCAGAACCAGACAGACATGTGTGGGAAGGCCGATGGCCTTGATTCGTAACCTGCCCGGAAGAGGCGTCATCCAGATGGTCTTGATTTGTAATCTGCCCAGAAGAGGCGTCATCCATCCCAATAGTTCTTCCAAGTTGGGGCCCTCAAGCCCTCCTTTATCTCTATCTTGGCTGACATTTCCGGGGCTCTGGCAAATGGATCGACTGCCCTCTCCCGCCTCTGCTCGGTCATCATTCTTTCCGTTCCCACTTCAGTCAGACCCAGATGCCCTCCAGACCACACTCCCTACATTTATCACAGCTGAACGGCTTCCTGCTGCTTTCCCTCCTGGGTCTCAGAGCAGGTGCCTCTTACCTTCCACAGAGCACCGAAGGGGAGATGTCAGTGAAAAGCTTGATTAATCTGTAGCTTCTCTCTTCCCTCTGGTGACTTGTGTTCTGGTCCAAAATTGTAGTTGCCAGTGAGGACAAGATCCCGGCCATCCTCAACAGAAGGGATTTTATTGGGGGTGGCTTGACAGTGGGTAAGAAACTGTATTGGTCAGGGTTTTACTTAGAGGAACAGAATAGATATAATATAAGGAATGGATATTAACACAAAATATACAATCTATAAGGAATTATAAGATTGGCTTACAATAGTCAGCCACAGAGTCAGATGAGAAAGCGCACACAGGGCGTCTGCACGCTCCGGACGAAGAATTCAATCCCGAGGTCTGGACTTCACTGCAGCACTCTGTGTAAGTCTCTGTTGGCTGATGGGTCTGCGATGGAAGACTGAAGTGTCTGTAATGGACGCTGAAGAGTCTGCGATGGATGGTGAAAGATCCAAGCTGGAGGCCAAAGAGTCTGTGCTGCAAGCCAGACGATGAAGTCCAGTCTAAATGCGAAGACCGAAGCTTCTCCGATGAAGTGAAGTGTTGACTCCTCCTCCTTCAGTCCTTTAAAAAGTCTTTTTGTGCTCAATCATTCTGATGTGGGCTCATTGTGCCCTAGGGTGGAACCAATCATACCCCAGGACGGGCCCTTGATCCCGTTCTAGGGAGAAATCCAATCATATCCTAGGCAGGCCCTAGTGACACTCCAGGGAAGAACCAATTGTACCCCAGAGTGGGGCTCCCACCAACAGGGAACCGGGTTGCTGAGTCATTCACTGAGTCATCCAGCCAAGTTGGCACATTATATCAACCACTACAGAAACCAAGGCTTTCTCTAGTGCCAGACCTAGGTCCCTCCATGACCACGGGGATAAGGTACCTTCAGCTGTCCTGAGCAATGACATCTGGTTGGCTTGGCTGGCATCAATTCTGAGCTTACTTGCCATGGATAGGAAGAAAGAAAAGCTGGACAGTTTGTTTAATATATAACAGGGCCAGCCAAATAGCTCAGTGGATTAAAGTACCTGCTGGCAGGCACAGGGGACCAGAGTTCAATCATCAGGCCTGCCATGCTGGCCCTGCCCTTGGAGCAGGCTGAGATGGCAATTGAGACTGGGTGTGGTAGTGTGTGCCTAAAATCCTAGCTCTTGGGAGGCTGTAAACAGGCTGGTCACTATAAGTGTGATCTAGTAGTGAGACCCTGAACTCCCTGTAGACCCTTTGCTAAAATTATATATGTATATTGTAAAATTATATATATATTTGCCTATACATGTATGCAAATACTTCTCACATTTCCTAATTTGCTGAAAAGCTCTTAATATCTCACTCTCATGCTGTTCAAACTACCTGTGTCTTGCTCAGTGAGGGGACAGTGACTTCGCCATCCTTGGGTTCTACCAGCATCTTGTATTTTCTGTAACAAAGCCCCTCCATTAGCAAGCACCCCACAAGAAGTGCTTCTGCTGCATATTCTGCTAATTTACCAACGATCATCTTCAAATACCATTTATTATGGAAAATGAGATGAACTTAGCACAAGCAGAAAAATATTGATCACCACCTCTGAGTTTTTAGTAGGAGCATTCGATTTGTAAAGCGATCCTTCATGCTGTGAGCGCAATGAGCCAGTCTGAGCCATGGCACCGAGGACTATTGTGACTTCTGGAATTAATCAGCAATTTTTGGTCATCATTCATTCAGGTCAAGCTTTAGGTCCTGCTCTGGCAAGCGCTTTCGCGTGTGCTGCGTTGGTGGCTGTCTTTCTGTGGTGCTCCTTCAAATCCTTGGTTCCTGGTGCCTCTGTGTACTTGGCCTGAGCACTTTCCATACTGAGTCGGCCTGCTTGACTTCTACTTCACCCCAGGCTCTAAAACTTCTTTTAGGAGTGATCTGAGTTCCAGTTGGCCCAGCACATCTCTGCTTGTCCAATGCTTGTCCTCCAAACCTGGCCCCTTCACAGTAAGCAGCAATAAGTCCTTGTCAAATGGGTGAAAGAATGTGCAAGAGCAAATACTGTTTTGGCATGCTTGGGTTCCTCTAGCAGGACATTGTACCCAGGACACACACACACACACACACACACACACACACACACCCCAGAAAAATCGCCTCTCACTGTTCTGCTGGCCCCAGACCAGTGGTCCTAAAGAGGGGTGATGTTGACCCTGGCCATTCAGCGATGTCCAGAGATAGTTTTTTTTTTTTTTTTTTCTTTTTGGTGGGACTGGGGATTGAACTCAGGTCCTTGTGCTTGCCAGGCAAACGCTTATTCTACTGAGCTATCTCCCCAGGCCCCAGAGATAGTTTTGATGATCACAACTGAGAGTTGAGTGGCGTTATAGGTGCATAGTGGACGGAGGCCCACGGTGTTGCTCTGTCGTGTGGCGTAGCCTCCCCTACTGCCACCTCCTACTGAAAAATCATCTGGCCTCAAATGTCAAAGGCGCCCGGACTGACTAACAGAGAACTTTCTGTCCAGTCCTGCTTCCTACGAGATGTGCGTTCCCTCTCTCTCACCCCCTTTCTCTCTCTTTCCCATTCTCACTTTGTAAGTTGAGAGAATTACGACAGAGGCTGAAGATACAGCGTTTTATTTCCCTGTATCTCTACTTTCTAACACCTCAATGCTCACAGCCCCAGGTCACTGGTGCCCTGGCATAAAATCTATGGGATTTAAACAAGCTAGGAGATGCCTTATAAAACATTCAGAAGCTGATCCGACGAGGTGCTTTCCCACGGTTGCCTGTGGGGGTTGAGCGCTGCCTGCAGCCCAGGGCAGGGATGGGCACCAGGGCCCCTTGGCAGGGCCTGTGCTGTGAGATTTGTAAACTTTATATCAATAAAAAATGAGAGCTATAAAGTTTAAGAAAACGAACGTATTTTATTGGACACTCCATTGGAAAGGAGAAAAGAGGAGAGAGAGACATGGCTCCGCTGAGCGAATCAGAGCAGAGCAGAGGGCTCTGGGAAGAGGGAGGTCCCGGGGGCCCCTTGTCCTCAGCCCTCTGTATTAGTGTGGCAGAAAGACTCACCCTTGGTGTGTGCTGCAACTTGATTGGCCACTGTAGCCCCTCGGGTCCCCTGCCGCAGGTACCGTCCTCTCAGTGCCTGTGTGAGCTCCGTTGTCTTTCCTTTGTCCTGTCAGAATTTATGGGCTGGTTAAGAGAAGTTTGCATTCAAGATTGTTAGCAATTAAATAAAGGGAAACAGAAAGGGGAATCTATCTATCTATCTATCTATCTATCTATCTATCTTTATCTCTATCCAGAATCTGCCAAAGACGTTCCTGAACGCCTCAGCAGTTTTCCATACTGAGAAATGTCTACCAGCTAACGGCCAGCGCCTTGAGCACCTGGCGAAGTCGTGGCGGCCAAAGGGAACGCGTGTTAGTCTCTCATGATGCCTCAATAAACTCAGGATTATTTATTCAAATTTCTCTTTTCTTGATGTATACAATTTTTGGCAGACTGTCTCTGCCTCCCCTTCTGAACACACACACACACACACACACACACACACTCCTACAGGGCAGGACAGGTGGGCCAACTTCTTTAGAGCACCTGCCTGGCTTATCAGCTTCTTCTCTTTCCGGTTCTGGTCGTTGCTCCTCCAGTAAAGTTTTAACTCTTTCGCGTCCAGGTTAGCCGGAGAGCCCCTCGAGGCCTTTCCTCGTCCACAGTCCCCTTTCCCCTACGCCGCTGTCTTCCTGTACACTGACTCTCCAGGCAGAAATTGAACTTTAGGGAGTTTTTCCTTGTGAAATAGGAGCATAATGCCACCCAGGTCCTGAGCTAAGGCACCACCTTGCATTTAGTGCTGGGCAGTTTCTTCTCCAAGGGACAAATTTCATTTCACCAAAAAATGAGCATTACGGAGCTTCCTAGAAGATGCTGTTTGCTTTATGAGGGCTTTGTGTGCCTTGGGAAACGTGAGACGTTGCTCTGAAAGGATAATAACCATTAACTTGGGGTTTACTCTGGGGTTAATGTATCACAATAGCGCCATAGAAATTTATTCCCCGGTAAATGTAGAATTTCAGTTTTTTTCTGAACCTTTTCATCTCTTTGCCACGCTTGTTTTCCTCATCCGTTCTGAAGATGTGCAGATCATAGACACACGGGCCGACGAGGCCGGCGGTGTTGCTTTACCATTTCTGACTTTAAAACAATCTTAGGCAATTTTGAGGTTGAGAATAAGAGAGCAGCAGTTGGCTTGGCCCTCTGCCTCCTTGACAGGAGGAGTCTGGTGGGCGGGCTTTCTGGAAATCGGCTTCTCTGGGGCTTCTGGGCTTCCAAAATTGATCTTTATGTGAAGTGGTGCGGTGTTCGCATGTACCTCGAGTGCTCCTCCTGTGTTCTGTGTGTGTTCCGCTCATGGCTTTTTGCTCCTAACATAACGTGAATGCTACGAAGACAGTCGTGCCGCTTGGCTACAAAGGCAATGTAAGAGCCCGGGCATGTTCAGCACAGACGTAGTTTCCTCAGCATTTTAGCTCCACGACGGTTGAATCCACAGATCTGGAGCCCACGGACGCAGAGGAATAACTGCTCCTGGCATTTGGAGCTGGAAGCCCAAGACCTTTGGAATGCAAGGCACACATGTGAGGCGGGCACAGAGTGGCACAGATCTGCCCATCACCAAGGGTAGTCTCCTGGATGGCTCCTGAGGGCTCTGTGCCGCCGGCACGCCTACTCCTGCCGGGCCCCTCCCCCTTGAATGTGGGTGGGCCTAGGGGCTAGCATCTGAGGCGCAGAATGTGACAAAAGTGAAAGGCTGTCACTTTGGCCACCTAATTATAAGAAGACCTGAGGCTCGGCCTTGTTTGCCATTTGCCGTCCTCCTGCTTGGCCTCTCTGGAGGAACAAGCCGCACTGGTGTGCGTTGTCCGCGGAGGCCACGGGGCAGGCAAACGGCCCACTAGGGAGTGATGCAGCCAGCATTCTGCGGGGAGCTGGGCAGCGGTCCCTCCCGCTTGAGCCTTCCAGTGAGCCGCCTGCCTGTCTAGTAGATGCTGCCTGAGGCAGGCCCTTGGCCGGACCACAGGAGTGCCCATCTGTCCTGGTTACCATTGGTTACACAGCAACTGGCTTTGTGTTCATAGCCTCATAGCTTCAGCTGTAAATGATGCACATGGCCCCAAAAGATTCCCAGGAGCTCCCTAAAAGGAGTTCTCCAGGGAGGCGTTATTCTTAAGAAGCTGCAGAGCAGCTCATGTCTTGAGTCCCAGCCTGCTGGCAGCAGGTGACCTTATCTCTGTAAGACTCTTGTGCCTCCGGCCACTGCCAGCCAGCACAGGCCTCTAGGAGTGGCCAAGCCCTCCTGCCCTTCCCTTTCAGGCTTGGGCTATGTCTGGTGGTGGAACACAACAGGAAACAGAAGCTGACTGGTATGGTCCCCACACATGAAGGCTCACCTGTTCATCTCCTCAGGGCAGATGCTTGGTTGCCATGGGAAAGCACGACCTTGGCCCTCCACTGTCTGACGTATTATTTCGCTTGGCTCCCCAGAGGGCTCATAGGGGATCGTCACTAGCAGTCAAGGGGCTGCAGTCTGGGCACACAGCTGGGCATGCCAAGCTGGAAAACCATTGAGTAGAAATCATTCTGGCGGGGAGACGTCACCTCAGCACCAGGAAGCAGCCAGTCTGGAAACTGTCAGCCTGGCTCCCCCGGGAAGGTTTGCTCCAGAACAAAGCACTGGCGGGGTGAGCCCTCCATTCATGTCAGAACTCTCAGGTCCCCAGAGTCCACATCCACAGGAGGGTTGCTATTTCTTACCTCCGCAGCTAGACACCACCCCATGAGCAGGAGGAAGGCCCAGCTCACAGAAAAGTGGTGGAGAGGTAAAGGCATGGCGGATCGCCTTCCTGTAGTGGATTCCTGGGGATCTGTGTTTTGAGAGGGGTGTCCTTGAAAGAGGAGCAAAGTCGGGGTCAGAAGCATATGGCAGAGTCTGTTCTCAAGTCCCCAGTCCATAGTCTTGGTTCCAGCTCTGCCTTCCAATAAGGTGGGGAAATGGGGATTGGTTAGGTGTTGGGTGGACCCTAGGGTATAACTCAGTGAAGAGAGGCTCTGAGCTATTTTTGCACATGGCTTCCTTTGGCAGTCGGAAGAAGCCCACTGAGCCTTTCTCTGAAGAAGGCTTTTATATTTATAAGATAAAATACATAAGATTGTGAGGGAAAGCAATTATATTGAAATAGTTATCAAAACAGTTTTAAAAACCAGAGTGTGAGACAGAATGGTATGCACGCCTTTTTATGACTACGTTACAAAGCTAGGTCAAGTTGTTGGTTTAATAACCATGAGAATTTCAGAGAAATGCTAACGTGATACTTTGGAATATTGGCAATAACTGTACAATGGAAGGAGAACATCTGTGAACTTCATTGATGAAGTGTCCGCGTCAGGGCTCTCCAGAGAAGCAGAACCAGTAGGGCATGCGTAGATGTGTAAGGGGAAGTTTAGTATGATAATTAGCTCATATAATTGTGCAGGCCAGGAAGTCTCAAAGGTGCCATCTGTAAGCTGAGATCCAGGGAAGCCAGTGTTATAATTCAGCCTGAATGTAAAACCTTAAAGGCCCGGGAAGCTGAGGGTCTGACTATCGGCCCAAGATCGAAGGTCTGAGAACCTCAGGAGCCCTGTGTGTAGAATTCTGAGTCTAGGCCCAAGAACGCGAGGTTCTGATGTCAGAGGGGAAAGACACCTTGGATGTCCTAGATCCAAAAGAGAGTGCAGGGTCGCCCTTCCTCCCGTTCATATTGTGTCGAGGCTCTCAGGGGCCCGGGCGATGGTCCTGCCTGCGTAGAGAAATAATATTTGCCTGGATATCTGGGTATCTCTTAGCCCAGTCATACTGGCGTCTACACTAAGCCTTGCACCCTGTGCCAGCTTGGTATGCACACACATCTTTTTAAACCGCAGTTAGGCCCCAAATGATGACTACTGCAAGGTCCTAAAGCTGCCTGATGTGCTACAACTATCCTGTACACAACTAAAGCCCCAATAATTCTTTCCCAAGAAGAGCAGGTTAAGCCCTTGAGTGTATTTACTCTTCTAATGATATCCCAGAGCTTACAACCATGCCGCCTGTGTCACCCTACGTGAATCCAGATACAGAGTCACTGCCTCCCGTGTTGCAGGATGAGAGAAGAAGAGGGGAAATAAAACAAGAATATTACAGAGGCTAGCCGGTAGATATAAAATTTACAGCTGTCTGTGTTGTCATGGCTGCCGTTGATTCAAAATGTTTACCTTTCAGCCGGGCGTGGTGGCTCACACCTGTAATCCCAGCACTCGGGAAGCTGAGGCAGGAGGATTGGTGCGAGTTCGAGACCAGCCTGGGCTACAAAAGTGAGCTCAAGGCCACCCTGAACTGCATAGTGAGACCCTGTCTCAAAAAAAAAAGACAAAAAAAAAAAGTGTTTACCTTTCATGGTCATTTTGACTTTGAGGAAGAGACAGAGCCTGGTGAAATCTTGGTATAATTATGTATGGATATGTTTTTATCAACCTGCCTTTCTGTTCTATTCATTAAGTACCAGCATTCACCATATTTTTGATCATCACTTGTAAAGCCATGAAGGAAGACTTCCAGAACTGTTGGACAACAGTGATGGTACAAGTGTACCCAAAGTGGGGAGGGGCAGCAGCAAATTTTCCTCTAATGGTTTTCATTTGCAAAAGCATGGTATACGCCATCCTGCCTCCAACGCATTATGCCACATGTGCGAAGCTCCATGGTTTGTTAGGTCGGAGAATCCCTAGTTCCTGAGAGGCAGCTCGAATTGCAGGTCCCGTGGTGTGCTATGGTCAATTTTCTACTGAGGTCTAGGAGCAAGACAAAGCCATCTTTCAGAAAAAGATGATCTGTCTGCGAGGTCAGAGCCTTGCTCCAGAATCCTAACACTGCCCTTGTCTGCCGCCGCACTCCAGGTGATACAGGGTCTGTCAGCTTTCATGAGGCCCACGGGACAGAGCCCTGATGCAGGAGGTTGTGCCTGTAGTGTTGTCTTTTTCTATTTTGGGCTATGTTTAAAACTAGTGCCTTTTGGAGTTGGTGAGTGAGTGGCCTGGAGTAAGACACCGTACGAGGGGCCTGCCACAGCTATTTGACCTTTACCTTAAAAGAAATACATCAACATTCTCTCTGCTACTGGGGCCCAGAGACATTGCCCAGGGGGAAGGCCCCTGAGGTATAGCTAGCCATGTCCCTTGAGCTAACCTGCAAATGTCAGCCTAGAGCAGTTCCTACTTCCCAACTGTGTCCAATGACAGAAAGACCCTCAGGCCATAGAAGGGAAAGGCCATCAGGATTTCTGTAAGTTAACGCCCCTCTTTCGGCCTCTTTGCTGTCTAGGCTGGGCACCCTTAGGGCAGGTACCGCCCCCTTCAGGGAGGGCCTTGCCATAGCCACTCCAAACCAGGCAGTCAACTAATTTGGTTAAGCACACAGCCCTTATCTCAGGGTGGCACCCTCTATCTTCAGTCACCTCTGAAAAGCCTCACCTAGGACCGCATTAGGCTTTGGGGAGGGGACACCTGGACACCACCAGAACAGCTTTTACAGTCCTTTGCATGCTAACTCCCGAGCTCTATAAATGAACTTCAGGCTAACATCTATTGTGACTGGATGCTCAAAGTAAAGGATTAAATATTTTTAAAGATGATTTTAAAGTGGAAGAGAAATAGTATAAAATAATAAACTCAGCAATCATAAAATTGACATAGATCAAAAATTTTATAAACTTTGAGAAACAATGGTGAATATAAACAGATAGCCAACATAAGGTAAAACTTTAGTTCTGACTTTTTTAAAAGCAAAGTTCAACATTTGTCAAAATAAAACATTTAAATCTGGATATTAAAATTAAAAAAAATGTTTGCAACCTAAATGACAACCTGGGGCTGGGGTGATCTTGTCCCTGAGATAGGGTAATGGGTACGTACAGTGAGGTGGCATCGCTGGCTTTGCCACCTGGAAGCAACTTATTGTGTACTCCCTGGCACCGCTGTAACCCCTGGTCTGTGGTCCGTGTTAATAATGTAAGAGGACATTAAACCGCAGCTGGGGTTTGGTAAAAAAGAAGATGCCACCTTCCCCCCACCCCCTGAAGTTCACGGAACCCTGTATTTTGCCTCAAAATGCTCTAGCACCTGTAGATGAAATGGGCTGATTCTTCTGAGGTGAAAGGTACAGCTCCAGGCAGGGGCAACTCCTGCTTTTTGGCTTTTGTGGCTGTGAGGTGTTGTTTCTGCCTTTTAGGCAGACAGCCCTGGCACCCTGAAGCATTGCTTCTACATTTCAGGTAGAAAGGAGGAAAAAGAATGGGAAAAGGAGATTTCCCCCCCCTCCCCAAGAATCTGCTGATTGTTATCAAGATATAAATTTTTCCTCTAAAAGTCCCACCCTGAACACTGGCCAGAAGGAGCCAGCTGGTTACCTCTAGCTGCTCGGGAAGCTGGGAAGGATTTTTGTTTCCTTTCAGCTGCCTCAAGGGCGGGTCTGGGGATCTAACGGCAGTCCCCTGTCTGACTGAATTACCCTCGCAGGTGCTTAAACCACTGAGCTAACCGGCAAGCCCCGGAAGCTGGGAATATCCAGGCCTAGGGCGTGCAGGAGGCTGGGCGGATGAACGAAGGGTGCCAGTGACAACCGATGTCTGGTTCTTACTAAGTTCCCTTGTCCTTCTGACGCACCAGGCCCAGTTGGGTCAGCAGTGGGGGGCTTCGTGGGTGGCCTCCTTTGTTCATTTACTGATTTGTGTGTCAGTGCAGGCCGTATTGGTGGCCACGCTTGTGCCTGGGCTGGTTAGGCGCTGAGCTACTCATGTTGCCTTGAACGGCTACAGCCCCGGGTCTCCAGGATCTTAACACTCTCACCGCACCTAGATGAGGAAAGAAAGTGCTACTTTTTTCCCCCTATAACAGACACTACAATCCTGCTAACGACCCTTTCCCACTGGTGAGAAGGAAGTTAAAGGAACAAATTAACAACATCTCAGGCTCTTCGGGTTCCACAGATGTCATCGCTATTTAATATTCAGTGGGTTCAAAGCTCCCAGTTGGCTTCCAGCTAAGGTAACTCCTCCTCTCTGCAGAGTGCAGAAATAGACCTCTGCCATATGACCTCAAGCAGAGGAGACTGGGAACATCCGGGCTCTTGACCTTCTTGGGTCTGCCAGTCTGTGTGATTCATGTTCACCTTGGGCTGTCTGATGCCCTGGGGTTGGGGCACAATCAGAGCTGGGGGCATCAGCAGGGACGGCGCCTGGGGCTGGGGCACTGCCAACCTCTCCAGCCCTTTCCTTAGTGGAGACCTCTCTGCCTCTAGCAGTTCCCTTTGTGCTCCCTGGACCCCCTTCGTTCCTGCCCCACCCCCATTCTCCTTTCCTAGTAATGCAGGGATGCTAGCCTGGTTGCCCTATTCTTGGTATATTAAGGACAATGGTAACACCTTAGGAAACTGGCTTCTTCATGCTACGAGAGCAAGCCCCGGGTGTCACTGCCCGGCAAGAGAGGACCTGAGGTTCAGACTCGTCTTAGTTTTTCAACAAGCAGACAGTATTGAAAGCATGGATCTTAAAAAAAAAGAAAACCAGATTAAAACAGAAAGAAAGAAATTCTTCCTTGATGCAAGCTCATTCTGCCGTGTGGCCCTTTATCCTGAGGTAGGGAGGCAAAATCCTGTTCTGACTGAGTGACATCCGGGTTAGTCTAGGCCGGGGCAGAACGCATCTCGTGCGCCAGCTGCACCACCTGGTGCAGGGCAAGTGCTTTATGATGCAGCTAAGAAGGGAATGAAATAGGCAGTGGCTTGTGCTCGGGGACAGCTGGCTGTGTGGGCCCAGGAGACATGGTGCTCTACCGGGTGGATCCAGCTTCGTCCTTCAGGCAGCTGTTGGCTCTGTCTGGTGAGCTGGCTTCACCGGGCTGTGGCTGGGCTTGAGGACCCTGTTTCCACCCGGCATCCAAAGGGATTTACTTTTATTTCTGGTGTGATAACCACGGAAGCTTCCTGGCATCTTTCTTCCCAGAGAACCGGCTCCGGATCCCCTGCCATTTCTGCTGAGCCAGAGGGTGCAAGGTGGTCAGGGGCCTGGGGTCCAGCGGCAGACTGAGCTGGCTTGTGTCCCTGTCTTAGCAGTGATCTCGTGCTGCCCCTGAGAAAAACAGGCTGGTCCAGGACAGACCACCCAAGGCTTTTATGCTATTTAAAAAAAAATCTAAAGACCCTTCCCTGAGGCTGTCCTTCCTCAGAATGCAAAGCTGGCCAAGCATCTCCTCGGAGGGGCTTCCCCAACCACACCGCCCTCTCAGGGGCCTCTCTCCCCCGTCAGCTCCTCTCTGACTTGATCCTGTTCTATTCTAAGTAGGCTTTGCGTTATCCAGCTGCCCACGTGTTCCTATGAATTTCCAGAGGGCTTCAAGGGTCCTGGGTTCAAGCGGGTGCGGGGTGGGGGTGGGGGGAGGCGGCTTTGGCTGTCTTTCTGGCTGCTGAATCTTGAGTTGCTCATACAGGCAGCATAGGTGGAACTGGGGACCAAGCCCCCTCAACCTCCTGAGTTTGAGCAGCACCCCACAGCTAATCCTTCCCTGTTCCAAGACAGCAGTGGCAAGCCTATGGCGCACATGTTGTTTTCTTTTAAGGCAGAAAATGTTCACGTGTGAGGTTTTTTTCTTTTTTTTATTCTCTCTCTCACTGACATCTCAGTATTCTGGTGTAATTACAGTGTTGGCACTTCCCGATAAGTAAATGTATATTGGGTTGTGGTTTGGGCATTTATCTCTAAAAGGTTTGCTATGGGGCTGGGGACATAGTTCGGTGGTCTAAGTGCCTGCCTGGCAAGCGCAAGGACCTGAGTTTAATCCCTGGTACCTCATGCTGTGCTGGCTGCGGAACCCCAAATGCACTGTGCGCACTGTGCTGGCCACTGAAACTTGGTGTGGGGGGCACATGCCTGTAATCCCAGCCCTCAGGAGGCTGAGACAGGAGGATCACTATGAGTCTGAGCTGCATAGAGAGACCCTGTATCAAAAGAACAAAAATATAAAAACAAAAGGTCTACCATTACTGATCTAAGAGAAGAAAAAAATAAAAATCACAAAGACCCTGCAAGTATTTAATGCTCCAGGCTAGACCTTCAGGAGCGTTTTCCCCACTTGAACCTGCTCAGCAGTTCTCAGGTCCGTTATTTAGTCAGGGTGCATTCTGGGATAGCCAAGAGCGCTGAAAGCCTCTGAGATGACTCAGTGTCCTGCCAGCCACTCCTGTCTACTTTAGCCCAGTGAGAGCTGCGCACATCTTTTAAAATCGGAAGGCGTGATCGCTGCGTGCTTTCTTCTCCTGTTGCCTGACCCTGCCTTTTGGTTCCTGCCTCATCCTTGCTTCTGATGGCGCAGACCTGTCCGGACCGTCTTCTGTAACACGTGTACCTGTCTCTCCTATGACCGCTGCTGTACGCTTCGATTCCTTGCTTGCTGTGTGAACGCTCCTGGAAGCCTCTCTGCCAGGTCCATCACTTGGCATCACTGAGAAAGGGCCGGAGAAGAAGGAGGCACTGGAGCCTATTTGTTGAACTATATAGAGGAATGAATGAAGTAGCTTAAGGTCTCCAAGCCTTCGTTTCCTCACTAACTGAAAGACTACGAAAACTCCGTGGTGGTCCAGACTGAGCTCCTTCCCTTATCCTGTTCATTATGGTTCTTATGCAGATGGAACCGATGATAACCGGGTCGGTCTCCTTCTACTGGGGTCACTGGAGCATCGCTGCCAAACCCCAACACGGCATCTATGTGAAGCCCTTCAGATGGGCTCTCTGAAGAAAATCCTGGACTGCTGGCTCCCTGACAGTGACCCTCCTTGGCTCACAGCAGGCGGATCTGGTCTTCTCTCCTTCCCTAGCGGCAGTCTGGGTTATTTCTTCAGAGGAGGGAAAGGTCGCAGATAATTTAGTTTGGTCCTGAGTAAGACAGCCACCTAGGGGAAGGGCCTGAGATAGAGTCCAGAGAGTCATCACACTCACAGGAATTAAAATCATAGAGTGTGAAGGAGGACTTTGGGCTGAGAACAGATGTCCTCAGGCAACAGGATGCAGCCTGCTGTTTATTAAAGGAAGGAGCAGCCACTGTCCCAGAAGCTCTCAAATGCTGAGAAAATTAAAATCCAAAACAAGACTGGGCGGGGCTCGAGCCTGTAATCCTGGCTCTTGGGAGGCTGTCAACAGGCAGACTGCCATGAGTCCCATCTAGTAGTGAGACCCTGAACACCCTGTAGACCCTACCCTAAAAAAAAAAAAAAAAAAAAAAAAAGTGAAACCGCCATCTTTTGCCCTCTAAAGTCCCAGTTTCCCTGAAATGCTCCCTGTTGAACTGGGTTAGAAGCCCGAGTTCCAGTTGGTCTTTTTACATTCACAGCCACCTGTGACAGGTAGCTGCAGAATAGCTGAGCAACTCCTGTGCTTTGCTTATCTGTAATTAGATCCAGTTTGAGGGGCCATGTGGCTGCCCACTTGGGACCCCTTCAGGACATCCAGGAGCTATTCTCCTTCTTATATTTAATAAAAGCTCTCCCAACTCCCCCAAGCTACCTTGGGGCACTGCTGAGCTGTGAAATTGGGTTCCTGAGTGAAAATAAAGGCCTTGCTCTGTGCACTCAGTCTTAAAGATTTCCTCACCCACTTACTGCTCTTTGGGGTCCGTAAGGACCTGGAGCAATGCCTACCCAGAGAAATGCCTCCAAGTATATTGTATCCTCAAATGCCACGCTATCTTATCCTGTTTAGGGGGATGGGATGGGTACCGGGGATCAAACTGATGACCTTGTGCTCGCCAGTGTGCCAGGCAGGCGCTAATGCCACTGAGCTATCTCCCAGAAACTGCACTATCTTCTAAACAGTTGGTCTGCAGGGCTGCTCCTTCTGCTTGTCTACCCAGCAGGGCACAAGAGCAGGTGCTTTGCTTCTGAAATTACCTTACGGACCAATCTACCATTCCCAGCGCAACCCATGACGATAACAAAGACACTAAGACATATATATATATATATATATATATATATATATATATATATAGTTATTGGGGAGGCAAGAGGCCCTAAGTCCAGCCAAGAGAGCGACCCAGGGCTATACTTGGGTTTTATTCATTGGAGAAGGAGGAGTGGCTTGTGAAAGGGAATTATGGGAAGAAGGTGAGCACTGCGAGCTGGGCTAGGCAGGAGGCCTGCACTCACCTCCACCATATTCAGAGATATGCAAAGGAAGTAATTTGCATGATGCTATTGAGATAGTATCTAATATTTTGAGGATCTGTGCTTCAGCTCTGATGTGTAATCTTTTAAGCCCCAGGAAGTCACAGCCTCTATCTTGAGGGTTGATCCCAGCTGACACTGTGGAGCATTGGCTGTTTGTCCTGTTGTCAGGGAAACATGCATGCCATCTTCAAAAATTACCACCAGCACCTCGGCTAGACCAATGCACACTGCTTAAGGCCAATTGAGAGGATAATGAGAAGTCCTAGCCAGCTCTCTAGATTTCAATATGAGGGAATAGGGCCAGGCTCAGTCAAAATGGAGACAGTCGCTCTTCTTTCAAGGAGAGCTGCTCAGGTGGTCCTCCACAGAGGCCACCCGTAGGTGCTCTAGGCAGCAACCCCAGCCAAACCCTAGCCTCTGCCTCTGCCCATGAGGCCCCCAGCTGAGCTCTGGGCATCCTGAAGGTGAGGGAGGCACCCTTAGAGTCTGCGACGGCCTCACCGTGGTGGTAGCCTTACCCTGCCTCAGCTTGGAGTTATGTAGCAGTAGGAAATCAGACCACACGGCATGAGAGGACTTGTGGGCAGTTTTGCCAAGGGCAGCAGGTGGCAGTTGAAGCAGCTACAATCGCCTGGCCTCCTGCAATCACGCAGAAAATAGGAGGTTCTGCTTCACCAACTCAGGTTCTTCATGGTGGGGCACGACACCCGAGAGAGAGACCATATTTACCTTGGAAGCCACGGCTCCCTTGGGAGGGAGGGCCAAGGCCGATGGAGAGGGGGTAGGCGGGCCACCCCCCCTTTGAGAGTTCTTTCTACCTTTCCCAGGTGTGCCGAGTGCCACGCTCTGCCTGTGATTTTCTGCACAAGTCCTCATTTAATTGTTATTTTGGGATCAGTTGTTCTTGAAAGATCCCCCCAGCGGATCCACGCTGGTATTTTGCCAACAGAGATAAACAGCGCCAGCTTGCGCAGTGATTGAATTCCTGTCAGGAGGGACGCAGCAGCTGCGGCCCAGCTGCCCCGGAAACTCTCCAGGGGCTGCGGTGCGAACTCACCTTTTCCCGGTCCTACCTTGTCAATTTGGGTAACGGCGGCTGTCACATCTGTGACCTCGTAATGAGGCTTCTGGAAACTTCAGCAGTTGAAGCCTTTGCAAATTTGTGCTGATGGGCACCTCGAGCTGATTGTCCCCTAGTGCCAGCGATTATTTCCTTGTCAACCAAACTACGAAAGCAGAACCCGATGCTAGGCAAGTGTTCTCTTTTGCGGTCTTTGAAAAAAATGTCATGAATTAAATTGAAAATAGAAATTACTCAGCACAGTAACAAATGCTTACCAAGTGATATGATTTTGCACATCAGGTGATAAAACTAACTGGGAATATATTGCTTACTACACGCTTTCCCCCCTTTAATGCTGGAGCAGCAGATGGGCTACTGAATATGCAACGCGGCGTAACGACGCTTGCAATTCCAGAGGGGTCGAAGCCCTCCCTTCACACACACAAGACGCACAACCCCCAGTACTGTACTTTCTAGGGGAAAACCTTAAGTCATGTATGTAGCGTTGTACTTTCAACACTCTTTCCAGTTTAGCAACAGCTATGATGCAGAAGCGCGTAAGCTGACACATTTTTCTCTTGGAAAGAAAAGCTTTTCTTGGAAATTTTGCTGACTTTGCAAACAGGGAACCTTCTTGTACCTGGATGTACCTGAAGGGGCGTCCATAATAATTAGCACTTCTGTGGGTCCTGTCTGCTTCTAGCTGAGAGTGAGGCAGTGGTGGTCATGGCTGAGAGCAGTTGCCTTCGTGGGCAGGTCTGTGAGTCTCAGGAGCCCTCAGGCAGGTTCCTTTCTCTCTCTGAGCCTCAGGTTTTGGCACCCGCTAGGTGGGGTGGAGGTGGTGCGCGTTGTCTGTCAGGACTAGTCATTTCAGTACCGCTGGCACATGCAGGGGCTCAGTGGCTATTGGCTTTAGTTGTGGGCAGAGTTCAACAAAAGTGTGTGTGGGTGGAGGGGGAAGGAAGATTCCAGTTAAAAGTGTGCTACCGACTTCTACCTGAAGAGACAAACTCCACAAGCGCACAGCCAGCCTTGGTCGTAGCTGTCTGCAAGGAGGAATTCGACAACTTTGCCGCCTGAAATTCCCACCCCTGTGTAACGTCCATCTCCAGGGACTGGTCTGTTGGTCAGGTGGGGGAGAAGGGCGCACAGCTTCCAAGGCTACTCAGAAAAGACATATCGCCTTCCACCTTGGCTTCTTGGATTATTTCTCTCTGGGAAGCCAGCCGCAGTGTTTGGAGGTCACTCAGGGCATCCTGTGGAGATGTCCATTCTGCAGCCCAAGAAACCCGTCAGGCGCCTGCAGCCAATTTGTTGTGTAGCCATGGATAATGAATCTAACCTTTTATTTATTTATTTACTTTTTTTAGGGAATGGTCTACAGGGTGTTTAGGGTCTCACTACTAGATTGGACTCATAGTGATTCGCCTGCTTATAGCCTCCCAAGAGCTGGGGTTGGGTTACAGGCGCCGCCACCACAGCCAGTCTCAGTTGCCTTCTCAGCATGTACTGGGGGAGGGTCAGCATGGCAGGCCCAGGGATTGCACCCCCAGCCCATGTGTCTGCTTGCAGGCACTTTAACCCACTGAGCTCTCTGGCCAGCCCTTATAACCTTTTAATTAGTATCAATAAAGAACAGTTTTCTGTGTGGAGAACTTGAATATTTTTATTAGATTTAATAGATCTGAAAAATTATCTAAATTCCAAGGTATTTGATAATCTTGATGCTTGTACAGTGACAGTATAAAGAGTCCCTGCATCCTGATGTTTTGATTTACACGATTTTTGGGCTTTTCATTTTTGATGTATTCAATAAATTGCATGAGACATTCAACATTTTATTATGAAGTATGCTCGTGTTACAAATTATTTTGCCCAACTGTAACCTAATGCAAGAGTTCTGAGTGTGCCTAAAGTAGGCGAGGCTGTTAACCGTGTTTGGCAGGTTAGGTATATTCAATGTATTTTTAACTTATATTTTAAATTTATAATGGATTTATCAGAACATAACTCCGCTGTCAGTTGAAGGGCATGCACATACTTTAAATTTCATTTTCTATTTTTTTGTGTGTAGTATATAGAAAAACAATTGATTTTATTTTATATCATCATCATCATTATTGTTATTATTATTTCATT
The DNA here is from genome assembly GCA_004027025.1 of Myocastor coypus. NCBI lineage: Eukaryota > Metazoa > Chordata > Mammalia > Rodentia > Myocastoridae > Myocastor > Myocastor coypus. The sequence continues at coordinate 2,373 of PVJA010035485.1, read as the reverse complement.
TGTGTATTTGGTATAGGGTTTCAGCATGCAGATCAGACTCACGATGAGCCTTTTTAAAAATTTATTTTATTTTAGTTTTTTCTTGTTTCAGAACTTTTGTTTGTTTGTTTATTTTTATGGCAGGCTCAGCCTGCCCTGAGGGCAGGGCTGGCACAGCATGTGGTGCTGGGGATTGAACCGCGGTCCCTGCAGCCGCCTAAGCTTTCCTAAGCAGGCGCTTTAGACCACTGAGCCATCCTGCCAGGCCCCACGATGAGTCTCTTTTTTCAGCCTTCCCAGTACTGGGATTAGAGGTGTGCACCGCCACACCTGGACTCTGTTGCTGGCTCAGAGCATCCTGGGGGTGGGGCTGGTGTGGCATGCAGGACTGGGGAACAAATCCTGGTCCCTGCACTTGCCAAAACAGGTACTTCGTCCACTGAGCTATCTCGCTGGTCCAAGTGATCTTGATTTTAACCATCGACTTTGAATCCAAAATAATGCTAATTAATTCCGATAATTCATTTGCACACAACATTATTTTATAGACACTATAGGAAGGTTGCAAGCTTTGGTAACTTATCAGTGGAATTCCCTTGGCTTTTCTGTGGACACAGTAATGTCATTCATGAACTGTGACAGTATTGTACCTTGTATTTCTTTTTCCTGCCTTATTGTACCACTTCGGGTAACTAGTGAGATACGGGGTGTAGGTGGCAGTGGTGGAAGTCCTGTGACATTCCTTCTCACTCTGGAGGAAACCTAATGTCCCAACAGGAAGTGCGACTTTGGCGGCGGTATTTTTTGTAGATGCCACCTGTCTCATTAAAGAAGTTCTCTTGTACACTGGTTTCCTAAGGGTGTTTGTCATGAGTGGCTATTGAATGGAATAAGATGATTTTTTTTTCTTTGCAGCCAAATGATTGTATGGCTCTCTTCTGTTAATGTGGTAAATTAAACAGGCTCGCAATGGCAAATTAGTCATTTTTCTCATCCTTGGGACTAAATACTTAATATGTGCAACTGAGAGGAAGAGAGTTTTATTTATTTATTTATAACTTATTAACTTTATGGGAAGTCAATAATAATTATATAGCAAATTACAAATTGTAGGCAAATATTGAAATGTGGAATATATAAGATGTAGACAGTGAAATTTAGAGAGATATTTCTGAAATGAATGCATAACATGAGATTAATAATAGATTTCACATTGTAAAAAATGATTTACAAACTTAAATGAATATAACAATAAAAATTATCTAAAAGATGAAGAAGAGTTTACACATTAGTCATATAATAGTTCCCAAATGCCAAAATGAAGAAACTTATATTTATATCCTTAGGATTCTCAAAGTAGAAGGGAGTAGGCAATAGATACTTAAAGATTTAAAATATCTGGTTAGTTAAAATTGTACAGCAAGACCCTGTCTCAAAAAGACAAAAAAAAAAAAAAAAAAAAAAATTGTAGCACCACGTCTCCAAGAAAAATGAATCTTTTGAATAAGAAATCTGAATAAAATCATACGAAGATATATAAAAACGAGATTGTCCAGAACTAATTATAAAAAAAAGTCAAACATATACCTAGAAAAAAAAATATTGGCTATTGTCATGCATCGCTATTGAATTTTATTTATTTATTTATTTATTTATTTATTTATTTATTTATTTATTTATTTAATTTTTTGTGGTATCAGGGATTGAACTCAGGACCTTGCTTTTGCCAGACAAGCATTTATTCCACTGAGTTATCTCCCTAGTCCTGGCTATTGAATTTTATAAAGTGACTTTTTAAAACAAATTAAATAGCATCTTATTCCACATTGGAAAAAAAGCGCAAGTGGGTAAGAAACTAGAGTTATACATTCAAAGGACCGAAAAAGAAAAAATAATCTGTTCTCATTGAATTTTATACTTAGCAAATGTACTTTTGAAAACTAAAAGTAAAATATTTTCCAGTTAAACAAATTTGAAAAGTTCTAATTCCTTGAAATGTAGCATATAGAAAGTAACAAAGACAGTAATTCAGAAGGCAAGAGAAGTTGTCATATGGTCTTGAATAAAGAATAAAGAGCTCTCAAAATGGTAGTTATGCAGGACTATGTAAAACATGGTTATATTAGATGAACCCATTTAAAAGATTATTGAAGATTTCCACAAAACAGGATCCATCTTTTTTTTTTTTTTTTTTTACATTTTCAAATATTTACTTTATTGGGTTAAATACATTAAAATTTTACATATTACCTTTTGTGACATGGTTTCTATTTAACATTACATATGCGACTTGCATTAGTATATATTTGTTGCATAGAGTACCATTGTGTGTATTTGTATGTGTGGATCCAAGGGATTGGATAAACTAGGCAAGAATTCTACCACTGAGCCACA
>PVJA010035484.1:0-21825 GCA_004027025.1 Myocastor coypus | reverse complement strand
AGAAGAAGAAGAAGAAGAAGAAGAAGAAGAAGAAGAAGAAGAAGAAGAAGAAGAAGAAGAAGAAGAAGAAGAAGAAGAAGAAGAAGAAGAAGAAGAAGAAGAAGAAGAAGAAGAAGAAGAAGAAGAAGAAGAAGAAGAAGAAGAAGAAGAAGAAGAAGAAGAAGAAGAAGAAGAAGAAGAAGAAGAAGAAGAAGAAATTCCACCTGTTTTCTTGGAGTTCATTTCTCCTGACCATCTTTCCAAGTCTGTTCCATATGGATTTATATTGGTTTTTCATTTCCACTGGTTCATTTGATTGATAGATTGATTGATTGTACTGGAGAGTGAGCCCAGGGTATTCACACTCAGCTAACTTTCTCAGCCCCTTTTTTACTTTTTATTTTGAGACAAGGTCCCTCACTAAATTGCTGAAGATGTGCTCAAACTTGCAGTCCCTTCAGCTTCAGCCTCTCAAAGTGCTGGGATTATGGGTGTAATCCCAGCTTGGCTTTTATTTTGTGTTGGTGTCTTCCAATGCTAACAGTCCCCCAACATGAAGAGTTCGAGCTGTATCCATGTTTAAATAATTAGACGAGCCGGGCGTGGTGGCGCACGCCTGTAATCCCAGCACTCGGGAGGCTGAGGCAGGAGGATTGGTGTGAGTTCGAGACCAGCCTGGGCTACCAAAGTGAGCTCAAGGCCAGCCTCAACTGCATAACGAGACCCTGTCTCAAAAAGACAAAAAAAAAAAAAAAAAAATTAGACGAACACCCTTACCTATGTTTTCAGTGTACCTGTTGCTTTTGTGTGGGTGGAATTTCTAGAGGCGAGATGCCGAGTTTCAGGCACGTGTACTTTCTATGCTGGGAGATGCTCTGGATCATCCTTCTAGAAATCACATCATTTAGTACTCGGGGCAGCTGCGTCCCTCTTTATCATCAACACAGGATGCTTTCACTATTATTATTATTATTATTATTATTTTTTTTTTTTTTTTTTTTTTTTTTTTTGGTCAAACTGATGAATGAAGGCATCTCTAGCCATGCTCAAAAATTGCATTTGGGGGCAACTAACAATGTGAAATATCTTGTCCAGCATCTACTGGTCATTGTGAGGCGTCTTTACAAAGACTGCTAGAAACAACTGTTCACTGAAAATAAGAAGCAAGCACAGTCCGAGTGAGCATTTTGTTTTGGTTTCTTGAGTCTCTTGAAAAACAAAAGAAAAAACATAGGGTCGGGTGAAAGAGGCAGTTTTCAGAGGTGGGGAAGAGGAATGGAGTCACATTTATTTACTAATTACGTCACAATGTCAAAAGCACCCATACAGATGTGGAAAATATAAGAAACTTTGCCAATTCCTGGTTGAAAGGCAAGACCTGGGAGATTCCTGTCAGCGTCCAAAACTGAGCAATGTGCATGCTGTACAGAGTATTCCAGAAATAGCAGAGCCCAGAGCTACTGAGTATAGAATCTCTGCAGCAAGCATAACACTAATGATGAACTGCAGGAAACCATAGTTGGATCCCACGTGAGACTCTAACATGAACAGTGACCATAGCATGGGAGTATAGAAACCTATAACATACTCATACAAAAATCGACCTTGAGGTTGAGGCTTTCACAGTATATAAAGATACTTCAATATATGGAAATTTATACACATAATGTACGATAGTCATAGTATAAGTAAAAAGGAAAAATTATGATCATCTGATTAGAGCCTGAAAATTCAGCAATAATCCTAGTAAAAATATATAAATATAGAGTTAAAGTACACTGAAATATGGGTTTTGTAATCTAGCTGTCAATAGTAAAATATTAGAGACAATGAAATCATAGGAAATAATTTCAGAATTCTGGGTAACTCTAAGCATGGAACAAAATTTTATTGATTGATTTATTTGTTTGTTTATTTGAACAAATTTAAATTTAAATTTATTTATTTATTTGAACCAAAATTTAAAAGGGGCTGGGGGAGATAGCTCAGCTGCATAAGCACCTGCCTGGCAAGTACAAGGTCCCAAGTTGAAGCCCCAGTACCAAAACAAAAGCAATAATAATAATAATATTAATAACAATAATAACTATAAGTGGAAAAAAGTATTGAGAAATGGAATGAAAGCAGCATTATTCCTGAATGATTCATTCCATAACTATGACATTTGTAAAAATTCAGCAAAATACAGGAGGACTATTAAAATGAATAAAATGACTAATCTGTTAGAAAACATTAAAAGACACAGTTTACAATAGCAGCAAATCCATTAAAGTACCAAAGAAGTAACTGTTAGCAAGAAATGCAGAGAAGCAATAAATCATGTGAGAAAAGTGGGAAACTTGAGGGCCGGCCTGATAGCTCAGTGGATTAAAGCACCTGCAAGCAGGTATAGGGGCCAGGGGTTCGATCCCTGGGCCTGCTCTACCAGCCCCACCTCCAGGGCGTGCTGAGATGCAATGGAGACTGGGCATGGTGGCACATGCCTGTAATCCCAGCTCTTGGGAGGTTGTAATCAGGTGGATCACAAGTCTGATCTAGGAGTGAAACCCTGAACACCTTAAGAAAAGTAATGAAAAGGAAAACCCTGTAAACTGTAACCCTGTAGACTTTTCCCTAAAATACAAAAAGAAAAAGAAGTGGGAAACTTGGATCTCAGTTTGGCTTCATCTGGGCAGGTCCCCCTGGGCTTGCCAGGGACTCAGCCCCAGAGCAGAGGACTCCTAAGCCATTGTCAACTGCTCCTTGGAGGTTTGGGGTCGCTCCATCCAAGCCCAGTTCACCACAGCCCCAGTTCCTCCCTGCAGACCTCTCTCAGTCTCCCTCAGGCCTGAGTCCAGTCCCTGTGGGTGGATAGTGAGGAGAAGGACAGGAACGCCCCCTGGCGGGGAGTCACCTCTGGCCTGCTGTGCGCTGTAGGAAGTGGGCAGCATCTCACACAGGCTAGCAGCAGCCATCTTGGGAGCCCCACAGCTACAAGAACGTTTACCTACAGTCAAGATTCTCCAGCAAAAGCCCTGAAGAATCTGGTGGCCCAGGAGCCGGGACCACATTGATTCCACAGGAAAATTGAAAAATAGATAGCTTGTATTTCAAATGGCAGGGAAAATTTGTGTTAATGGAGATAATTTTCTATTATACATTTTTTCTTTTGATCACTTTTTCTTAAGACTTACATGCTTTTTCTGCATGAACTGGCCCTACGGTGTCTAAGCGTAAGAGCCTTTGTTAAATATCTTTTTCCAGAGCTGAGACATAGCTCAGTGGTCTAGGTGCCTGCCTGGCAAGCTCAAGGACGTGGGTTCAGTTTCCAACCCTGTGCCGAGCCAGCCACTGAAACCAGGCATGGTAGTGCACGCGAGCACTCCCAGCGCTAGAGAAGCTGAGACAGGAGAATCACTGCTAGTCTGACTGCATAGTGAGACTCTGTACCAAATAAATAAATAATTTTTTTAATTAAAAGAAAATCTCTTGTTGTAAACGAATGCATATATGTGAATGTCTACAAAGAAAAGCTCTGATGACTAAAGCCAACAGTGTTTGCAAATTACAAGGAGTGGTCAAGCTATATTGTGTGTGTTTATTTTATTTTATTTTATTTATTTTTTTCTTGTTTCAGAATCTTTGTTTGCTTATTCACTCATTATTATGGACGGCTCAGCCCACCCTGAGGACAGGGCTGGTGCAGCATGTGGTGCCGGGGATTGAACCGCGGTCCCTGAAGCCGCCCAAGCTTTCCCAAGCAGGCGCTTGCGCTTTAGACCACTGAGCCATCCCTCTGGGCCCTATTGTGTGTTTAAATTAAAAAAAAAAAAAAAAGCACCACCATGAGATGCGTTACCACTATTCCCCCCAATCCTCCCCCTTGCTGCAAACACACTTATCCCCATGTTCTTGCCACTGTCTGCAGCCGCAGCTCTGGAAGTCCTCTTTCACAAGTGCCTCTATGAGGGATGATAAACACATACATCACGGATGGGGCTGCCGAGTGCTATCCAACAGAAGGGCAGGCTGGTTAAAAACCCCACAGCGCCTCCTCGCAAGATCTGTCTCCGTGTGACCTCTGGATCATCCCCAGTGTCAAAATAACTGTCGAAGTTAAGTATTTTGCATCAGTTCAGGGCATCAAGGCAGCCACGACAGTGTGAAAACACTCTCAAAAGAAGACTTCCAGAGCTGCTTCAGAAATTGGCATCGATGATGGGATTGGGGTGTATGAAGCAAGGGGGAGTTGACAAGGCGCAGGGTGGGTGGGATAGCTCAGCTGACTAAGTGCCTGCTTAGGCAAGCACAGGGACCAGGATTCATCCCTGGTGCCACATGCCACACGGACCAGCCCTGGATGGGCTCAGCTGGCCACCGAGACCAGGAGTGGTGGTGCACGGCTGTAATCCCCATGCTGGGGAGGCTGAAAACAGGAGGATCACTAAGAGTCCAAGCTCTGTAGTGAGACCATGTATCAAATACATTAAAAAAAAATTCAACATGTAGTGTTTTTTTTCAATCGCACCCCACGTTTCATTCACATGGGTGTCCGAAGACATCTAGGAGCAAGCTGCCCTGAAGGAATGAGCCGGTGGGCCCATCTGGGCTCTCACAGGGCTTCCTTGATGTGCCCTGCAGGACTCAAACAGTTACCCGAGGCTGTGGGCCATGGTGGACCCCTTGCTTGGCTGTGTCGATCGCCTGTATTAAACCATGATGCCCAGGGCCCTGCCCCAAAGAGCACTGGAGACCCTGCCCCTGTGGGTTTGGCTACCCTGGGGCTCTGTCTCAGAGCTTGACTGTGTTCAGTAATCAGCCATGTTTGAGGATGGTGTTGAGTGAGAGCATTCATGCTGGCTAGGAGTTTGCAAGAGGAAAAGCATTACTTTACTCTTCCCTTGAAGAAGTTTAACCTAGAACAGAACCCCCTGTTTATCCCACTTCTAGCCACTGAAGTTGGCCCCTCTAAGCCCAGCCTGGGGGTGAGCTGCTCCTGGTACCAAAGGAGTATGAGGCCCCTATCTATGGCTGCAGCCCTAGTCCCTGAGACAGCATGGGGGAGCCTCTTGTACTCAGTAGCAGGGCCCGGAGTTGGGGACGGCAGCTGCTATCACCAGCAAGAGGACAAGTGTCTCAGGAAATTGCCGCAGCTGGGCAGCAAGTGTCAGAGCCAGCAGTTTGGGGCCAGGGAGGAGGACACCAGAGCCTGGGAATTCAGGAGAGGGGCTGAGGCCCAGAGCCAAGGTTGCCCCACCGCTTGCGGGAGAGTGCGCGAGAGTCACCCGCAGCATCTTCGTGCTGATGGTCAAGAGTCTTGCGACCCCAGCCGATCCCTCTCTGGAAGAGTGAAAGGCACGGAGAGCCTTCCAGAACACAGCGCTGGCCGTGTGCAGTGGCGCCAGGTGTTGCTGCTGCTGGACCCGTCACAGCTTCCTGCAGAACCGGAAGCCCTGGAGAAGGGGCGAGGGGGCATCCCAGAAATGAGAAAGCTACCAAGAACTGCGGTGTCCCAGCACCCGCAGGGTGGGAGTGCTGACCCCTCATCTCAGGGTTCCTGGACAGGTCTGCAAGGAGGGGGAAGGGGAGCAGCCATGTAGAGGCGTGGTCTTGGCCTTCGTGGCAGGTGTGTGTGGGGGAGGGGAATCATCAATCACTGCAACCATCCCTTCTCCAGGCCAGGACCTGTCCTGAGCCCCTGACTGCAGTCGAGTCCCTGCGGTTCTTCTTGGGATCCTCTTCTTCTCTCTCCAAGTGCTGAGCGCAAGGTTTTGGAATCACGTGCTACGGCATGCAGTGCTCACCCTGCTTCTGTGATGCCCCCCCTGGCTAGGAAGGGACGGGCCCAGCTGGCCCCCTGCTGTGCCCCAGAGCCAGGCAGGGCATGCTTCGTGGTGAGCGCGCTATGATACATGTTGGACAATGAGGATGCAGTCCGTGCATTGGGAAAGGAGTTTTTTTTTTTTTTTTTTTTTTTAACTGCTTGTATTTCTAGACTAGTCCGTCTACAGAAATTTAATATCCAGACACAAAAGCTAAGAGACTACTATCCAAAGATAAGGCTGGGGAGATAGCTCAGTGGTCTAAGCGCCTGTCTAGTAAGTGCAACGAGCCGGGTTCGACTCCCAGTACCTCATGCTGTGATGGCCCTGGAACCCCAGGCATGGTGGCATGTGCTTATAATCCTTGTGCTAGGGAGGCTGAGACAGGAGGATCACTACGAGTCTGAGCTGCAGTGACACCCTGTACCAAATAAATAAGGACAAAAAGCAAAGATAGGGCCCGGCGGGATGGCTCAGTGGTCTAAAACGCCTGCTTGGGAAAGCTTGGGCGGCTTCAGGGACCGCGATTCGATCCCCGGCACCACATGCTGCACCAGCCCTGCCCTCGGGGCGGGTTGAGCCGGCCATAAAAATGAGTGAATAAACAAACAAAGGTTCTGATACAAGAAAAAATAAATAAATAAAGTTTAAAAAAAAAAAAAAAAAAAAAAAAAAAAAAAAAAAAAAAAAAAAAAAAAAAAAAAAAAAAAAAAAAAAAAAAAAAAAAAAAAAAAAAGCAAAGATAGAATTTCAAACATCTGCCTTAATTATGCAGAGAAAAGAGGCTGTGAGCAGGTAGGCAGGCCACAGCCTACAGCCTGGGAAGGGACCTGAAAACCTCAGTGGATGGTATGGAGGCTCTGGGATTTATCTGCTCCTGTATTCATGCCACAGATTCTAACTGAGGCCCTACCAGGGGCCAGCAAGAGGCTGCAAACTTGTCTGCATGTTGGGATGATCTGGGAAGCTCGCAGAAATCCTGGCAGGTGGTGGGCATGCCCTGGCACCCGGTGGGGGGGGGCATTGGTTCGGGTATGACCTAGGCTTGGGACTCTGTGAAGCTCTCCATGCCTATAGATCCAGCAGCCAAGGGGCTGAGGCAAAAGATCTTGAGTTCAAAGTCAGCCTGGGCTGCAAAGCATTGTACAGTTGGTGGACACTGTGGGAGAGACAGTCTCTGTGCCCTTGGAGCTTAGGACCCCTTCTCTTAGGCTCAGAGAAGAAAACAAGTCTGAAGGAGCCAGAGCGGAGGGCGGGTGACTGGACTCTGTGGATGCACTGGTTGGCTTACCGCTCCTAGGCCAGCAGGGCCAGGTGAGAGGGAACACCCAGGCCAGCGGGAAGCTGCTGGCCCCTTCTCACTGTGCCACCTGTGATGTGCGCTCCCGGCCATGAGCCTTTGCCAGCTGTCACAGAGTTTCTGCCAGATGGGCCATTTGTTCACTCATTCAGTTACTCAGAGCACAGATGTGAGCAGGGCACACCTTAGTGCCGGGTGCCCCGTGAGGCCCAGCAGCAAATGAAACAGACATGAGGGGGTGTGATGTGCAGAGCGACTGCCAATCCTGTGACAGCTGGAGCCTCTGGGAAGCCTCTGTGGGTCCCAGGAGCACTGCAGAAGGAAGTAAATAGCTCCTTCTTTTGGCCCTGGCGCACGCAGCTGCCTCTGGGGAGCCTAGGTTTAGAAGAGAAAAATACATCTTCAACTGAGAAACCTGGGGGGTAGGGAACCGTGGTGTTGGTGATGATGAAATCAGCAGCAAGGAGGGTAGAAAGGAGAGCTGCGGGCCTCGCAGGGACCCCTGGGGGCTCCAGGAGTCCCTGGGGACAAAAGAGAAGTTCGAGGAGAGACCAGGTTTGCTGTGTTGTGTACACCGGGCTGAAAACCAAGAGAAACTAAATAGTCACGGTCATTAAACTGCAGCTGAGCCAGGCGCGGTGGCACACACCTGAAATTCCAGCATGTGGGAGGCTGAGGCAGGAGGACTGCAGCACGCTTAAGGGCAGCCTGAACGACTCAGTGGGATTCAGTCGCAACAAGACGAATCCAAACTACTGCTGAGGCACAGTTAGGCCTTAGGTATTTTTCAGACTGTATATGACTACCAGTCCACTTATAATGAAATGAATGATTCTAAGAACCAGTTTCGGTCTTTTTTGCCTAAATTTAGTTTGTTAAGGGGCCCGGCAGAATGGCTCAGTGGTCTAAAGCGCCTGCTTAGGAAAGCTTGGGCAGCTGCAGGGACCGCGGTTCGATCCCCGGCACCACATGCTGCGCCAGCCCTGCCCTTAGGGCAGGCTGAGCCGGCCATAAAAATAAACAAACAAACAAAAGTTCTGAAACAAGAAAAAATAAAATAAAATAAATAAAATTTAAAAAATAAATAAATGAAAGAAAAAAACAAAACTGTCCCCAGTGGGCTTTTAAAAAAAATAGCCAGCTCATGCCTCTGCTGGATCCAAAAATCTGGATCTTCTCATTCATATACATGTGTATTTTATATGTTTTCTACAGGATCTACAAGGTTTCTACACAGATTAGACTCAGTGATCCTCCTGCTTTCAGCCTCTCTAGCACTGGGATTACAGGTGCGCGCCACCACGCCCTGTCTCATTCTCCGTTTCAGTGTGCTCCATGGGTGAGGCCAGCATGGCATGCTGGGGACCGAATCCTAGTCCCTGCATATTCATTTATATTTTAATTGTTAGAAAAATGAAGCACTTCATAAATGCTTCTTTGAAGACTTCACAGATGGTCCAGAAGGAAAGGGATTTCAGTTGAATTTCCAAATTCTAACGACGGATTTAGAATCAAGCGTGATCAAGGCTTCTAAAGGTGAATTTCAAAGTGCAACCAGTGAACTTGTGTTCTCCACATTTGCCGGGAAAACGGGATGAGTGGATTTGCCATGTGGCAGGCAAAGGTGGAAAGTTCAGTTTAAAAGTTCTCCACTTAAGTGCATTGGCTTTCCTTCCAGCAAATGCAAACCCACAGGCTTTTAACGAATTGAACTTACATTTGCCTGAAGAAGCCTGTGAAATTACTGACTTACTGGAAAATGATTACGTGCACGGGTATGAAAATAAGCACGTGCAGGCCCAGAAGACTGGAAGCAGCGTTGCTATCGGGCCAACCTTTCCTGGGGGTGGGGCGTGGGTGCCTTTCGTGGCCGGTGGGGTCCCCTAGCTGGGGACACTCAAGCCAGCGCACGGGTGAAGAAATTCAGAACAGCATCTTGGAGAAAACGAACATGGACATTTCTCAGAGGAGAGTCATGTCCTAAAGGGAAAAAGTAGCTACTGATGAGCAAGACTTCAAGAATAGTTAATGATTGTCCAAGTTGGCCATCTCCTACTTCTATGATCAAGCATTTCAGTTTTAGATCTCTTTTAGTAACAGTGTGGTTTATCTGAGCCTATTATACCTATGTGCCTTGCAAGAGTAGGTAAGCCTTTGCTGCTTCTCTGTCACATGGTCTTGTGCTGCGTTGTGTTTTGAACTCTCAAATCTATACTTACGAATGTTATAAGCGTCTTTAACACAATTTTAAAATTATTTTTTTCAGAGTCATATTTTTGATCTTGTAGATTTTAGATTTTTTTTAAAAGAATTTTTATTTTTTTCTTGTTTCAGAACTTTTGTTTGCTTGTTTATTTATTTTTATGGCTGGCTCAGCCTGCCCTCAGGGCAGGGCTGGCACAGCATGTGGTTCCGGGGATCGAACCGCGGTTCCTACAGCCGCCCAAGCTTTCCTAAGCAGGCGCTTTAGACCGTTGAGCCATCCTGCCAGGCCCATAGATTTTAAATTTGACTTTTTTTTGTATTTTAGGGAAGGGTATACAGGGTGCTGAGGGCCTCATTACTAGATGGACTTGTAGTGATCCACCTGTTTACAGCCTCCCAAGAGCTGGGATTGTAGGTGTGTCGCCATGCCCAGTCTCAATGGCCATCTTAGCACACCCTGGGGACAGGGCTGGCATGGCAGGCCTGGGGAATCAAGCCCCTGGCCCTTGCGCCTGCTTGCAGGTGCTTTAATCCACTGAGCTATTTGGTCAGCCTTTGACTACTGTGTTCAGGATTGGGCCTTTCAGGATCATGGTCCAAATTCTTTACATATATTAAGTTTTTGGAGGCGGTGTCATACTGTCTGGCCTTGAATTCAACACCCAGTCCTGGCCTCCCCAGTGCTGGGATTATAGGCCTGTGTCATCATGCCTGCTTTCTGTTAACTTTTTTTTTGGGGGGGGGGACCAGGGTTCGAACTCACGACCTTGCACTTGCCCAGCAGGCACTTGTGCCTCGGAGCTATCTCCCCAGCCCCTCTGTTAACTTTTTAAGTCTGTACATCAACCCTACAAAGACAAGTAGGTGCTAATGTAACTTTTTTTCCAGATGAAATTGCCAAGTCATGCTTAGCAGCTTATGCGAAGTCACAGCCCCAGAAGTGGAGGAGCTGGATTTCAAATCTAGACGGGCAGGATTTTCCATGATCCATGGATACTTTAGGATACTTTCTTCTCACAGAGGACAGAGCCATCTGGAAAGGGGTAGACCTGCTTCCCCCACAGTCCCCTGCTTGCCCCACAGCAGTCTCTTGGTCCTGATGCCCATAGCAGGCCCAGGAAGCCCCTCGGACATTGAGTAATGCCAGGTAGTGGCAGGGCATGGGGTTTGTACTGGAGACAGAGTTACATGGAGCACAGACCAGGCCTCCAGAGGCCCAAAATAACACAGCACAGAGCTGAATGTGACAGGAATGCAACCGTGCCACGAGGGCTCAGAGGAAGAGAGCTGGAGGGAGCAGCCACAGAGCAAAGGCCTGGAGGGAAAGCAGCGGGTAAAAGGGGCTGCGCAGGAGAAAAGGGGAGGGATCAAGTGGCCAGCAGGGGGCGCACACATACCTGCTGTTATGGACCTTGGCTGCAGTGGAGACCCCAGCGGGCAGCCAGTGCTGGCGGTCCCCATGGCCCTTTACGTTGAGCCCAGGATATGAATTCGAAACCTGGAAAGATGGTTTGATGCCAGAACCTGAAGTTGCCTTTAGCACCCGGCTAAGGAGTTGAGTTTTACCTTTAGACAACAAAAGGCTGCCGCAGACACAGAACAGAGATGACCATGGTGACCAGGAAGGGTGATCTGGCTGAGAGGCACAGACCCATGACCTGCGACCTTCGGAGATTGCCATGGGCTTCCTAGAGTTGTGGTGCTCCTCAAAAGCCCCAGGACTTTATTTTTACCATAAAATGGATTGGAAAGTGCAGAGGGCACCCACATCCCTCCACACTGCAGATATCACCATGGGCACCGGGTGGCACCTTGGCCACAGCGAGGAACCTGCAGGGAAGCCTCAATCCCAGCCTGTCTGCCAAGTGCTTTTCTGTTCTTACCCCGCATAACTGCACCTACTGGCTTCCACTAGGGGGCACATGAGCACCATTCCAGCCTCTTCACAGACTCGAGTCCGCAGGCCCTATCTAGTCCCATCCTAGCACTGGCTGGGTAAATAGCCTGGGTGTGTAAATGGAATTCTGTTCTGCACATCTGGCTGCAAATGTCCAAACTATGGCTGAGAGCTCAGACTGGTAGTTTCTGAAACTGAGGCATCATTTTCTTTTTCTTTTTTTCGTCTTTTTGAGACAGGGTCTCGCTATGCAGTTCAAGCTGGCCTTGAGCACACTTTTGTAGCCCAGGCTGGTCTCGAACTCTCACCGATCCTCTTGCCTCAGCCTCCCAAGTGCTGGGATTATAGGCCTGTGTCACCACGCCTGGCTGAGGTATCATTTTCCTGATGAGCTTCAGGGTGGTCCTAGTTTTTGTCACCCCTTGGTCAAAGTGTAGACATAGTTGTTCCAGTGCAGCTTCCTACAGGACTTGATAGGTGCACAGGCAGTGTGTGTGTGTGTGTTTGTGTGTGTGTACATGCATGCACACCAGAGAGCAGACAGAACTTTGCTCCAGCGGGGAGTGAATGAGCAGCTGAGTATTTGTTTTGCTAGGACCAATGCTCCCCTGGACATGAGAGTTATCAAAGGTACCAAATCAGCATGCTGGCTGGTACTGGGAGGAGCCTACGGAGCGTCTAAGCTCTCCTGACACCCTGCAGAAGGACAAGCTGTGGGCAGACCTGAAGTGTACACAGCTTGAAGCAGCTGACCGGGAACAATACCTGGCTGGTGCTCCCCAGAGCTGACCCTCTCTCTCACATCCAACACACAGCGCTCTCAAGTGCTGGAGTAGCTTGCAAGCATCCAGGGGCGGGCACAGAAATGGAAGCCTGATACAGGAGCCACTCCTCAGATTGTGGTCTCAAGGTATCTAAACAGACTTTAAAATTCTGGGGCTTTTGTGCACTTCCACCTGAGAAGCACGCTCTCCTCCTGTGATAGCTGGCTCTTTGGGCCCATGTCCTTTGGGGTTTCTTCAGCATGGTGTACATGATGGGAGCTCCAGAAGACACCTGAGAGGCTTTAGGAAGCTGGATGTGATTAACCTAGTTCTTAGCCCCCTGCAGGCTTGCAGTCTGGTGGGGGGAACAGACATGTACACAACCTAACAGAAAATACAGTTTCTACAGGGTGCTTCCAAAAGGCACTAGTAACACAGCTGCATGTGGTCAATCACTAGTTGTGTGACAGCCAGTTAGATGCTGCAGGCCTGGGCAGAGAGAGCTTGTACCAAAGAAAACAGAGCACTGTTAAAGCCCATCAAAGCACAATCATGTGAGTGGGAGGCGTTGAAGCCAATCAAGTGAAATGGATAAAGAACACCGCACGTGCTGAAGACGGGTCATGTCAGACTTTCTGCTCACCATAGAGACCAGCTCTGCTTCTCCCCTGTGCAGAGGGCCAAGAAGCCACTGCCTACCCTGGGGAACACAGGATTGATAAGCAGAGGAGGCCAAAGAGGTGATGCATGAGCTGTGCCTCGCAGGCAGAGGCCAATTCCATCCAGAGGCAGAGATGCACAGAGAGGATACAGGTTGACTGGAGACCAGGCGCAGGCAAAGAACAAAGACACTGAATGGGTAAGGTGACTTGAGTGCTACGTGGAGGAATCTGGAAGATGGCCTTTCAAGGAGGACAATAGTCATACTACTTCTAGGAGAAACTGGGTTAAATCATGGAGAATTGACTTTGAGGTGGTGCAGGAATCAGAGGCCAGGGTGTTTGCCATTTGATAGAATGAGACTGCCCAAGCCCCTTTCCCGTCTTTGAAATCTCATGGAACGAGAGACCAAGAGACAAAACCATGACAAGAGCCTGAGGTCACTTCGCACACTCCAGGGTACTGAGTGCTGCGAAGGGAGTCAAGCTGGTGCTGGGAATGTCATGCTCTGGAGGGGCTTTGAAGCCTCTGTGTTCAGGGGTCTTCCTGAGAAGCATTTAACTCAAGGCCACACAGGAGAGCTGGGCAGGGCTTCCAGCGGGAAGGCACAGTTGAGAATGAGCTGTCTTTCAGGGCAGGAAGCAGCCTAGGCCTAGGCAGGATGACAAGGAGGAATGCAGCCGGTTCTCCTGTGAGGCGAAATCAGCAGGATTTGTTAGCCATCATTTATATGGCGAGATCTGGTCTGATGGCTCATTTCTCCATGAAACAGGTAGCCCCATGACCTCACAGTAAAGGGAACTGGGAAATGTAGGGAGAATGCATGTTATGGAATTACTGAGAGAGCAAGGTGAGAATGGGCTAGCAGCATGCATTTCCTATAGGAAGTGGAAAACATCAAGTCTAGTTGTACCAGGTCTGGGCATAGGGGCGGAGGGGACAGCGCAGGCTCCTTGGGTGGTCCAGCCAGCAATGGACTCTGGTCTGAATTGAGTTCCGAGAGTGACAGGTTAACCCGAAGGAGACCTAAGGGGGTGCTCCTGCACACAGCTTTGTGTGTGTCTGTGCGTGTGTGTGGCACCAAGGATCGAACTCAGGACCTTGTACTTGCCAGGCAAGCACTTACTCCATTGAGCTATCTCCCCAGCTGCACACAGCTCTTACTGCACGGCATGCACCCCACGTCCTCTGGGTAGTGCTATGGTTTTCCTCCATTTCCCCCTATTTTATGAAGTCAAACACAAGAAGCCCTCTTGAGCCCCAGGCGGAGGTGACAGCAAGTAATGATCAATACACACAGGCCAAAGAATGGTGTTTCTCTCTTTTATTTAAAAACAGTGCTTCATTACCATTTGCAAAGGCTGAGGCAGTGCTCCTCCTCTGCTTAGAGTTTATAAAAGCCAGCAACATGATCAATAATTTATACACATGGAGAGTAATACAAAAAAATAAGGAATAAAAGCTAAAGATCTAACTACTCCGACCTTCACAATTCCAGCTACTTGATAATAATAGGAGTAACCCAATGAATACTGTATGGTCTGAAAGCTACTATACAATATGGTTCTTAACGAGAAGGGAAAGGAATTAGAGACTGTCACAAAGCCCTGGGATGTTTCTCTGGAGTCAGCAGGGAAACAGGACCCTGGGCAAGCAGCTCGGGTGTCCTAGGAAGTGATTCTGGGGAGGACAGGATGGGGAGGGAGAAGGCTGGTTGGGCAACTGTACAAGCATCCCGTGGGATGCCCCGTACCTGGGAAGGTACCTGTGCTGCCACAGCAATGGGAGGGGCCAGAGAAACTGCGCGTTGCCTGTTGGGTTGGCCCAGTCCCTGCCATGGGGGTGGGGAGGAGAGGAGAGGTTCTGCAGCGTTTAGAGCCTTGCAAAGATTGGGACTGAAAAGTTCAGAGTCACTGGTCAGTCAGCCTGTCAAGGACAAGTGAACTCCACTGGCTCTCTTCTCACTTCGCAGCCCTAGCTTACATATGTCGGCCCCAGCTCGGCTCCAGCTATTCACAAGCAGAATGATAACAAAAGGAAAAGAAAGAGCCCCAAAATTCATGTCCCTCAGTGGGGGAAAAGCAGATCAATTCATCACTCAATATAAGCCAAAATGAGCTGCCAAAACAAGCGCGCACACACGTACACACACACACACACACACACACACACACACACACACACGCACACACACAAATACTGTGAACATTAAGTACAAAAAAGGATGACTAAGCTGGGAGTCTCGGTGGGGTGCAGATGTTGCTTAAAGCACTTAGCAATCTTCAGAATAAGCAAACCAAAAAACATTTTTTGAAGAATCTCAAAAACTCACATATGCACCCCAGAAATGTAGTGTTGGTAACAGCAGAAGGGGTGGGGAGAAAAGAGAATCAGTGCTCCCTTTTTCTTGCCAAGGTGAGCGGAGCCTTCACACCACCGGCACGTCCATGACTACCAGACAGAGGACCAAGTCCCAGTGCTGATGGTCTCCTTAAAGGCAAGGTTAGAGTGTTGGCTGATGAGCAGTTCTCTCAGTTACCAATCCCTGCCAGCCAGCACTACCATGGCTGAATGAGCTACCGTTTTCCTGAGTAAACTGTAACTGGCTACAGTTTCGGTAACGTGGTAAGAACTCGGCTACTACTGCCAACTGCAATACTTCAGGAACCCCTCCGTCCCTCGGTGCTGCATTCCTGGTATCCCCGAGGAATATGACAGCTTGCTGTAGGCTGGCCATTCTCGAAGACAGATGCCAGGGACTCTACCACTCAGCAACCCAGATGGCACACACTGGCTTAGGACACCCAGAGCTTGCTTCGCAAAGGGCCCTGTCCCATGCTCGTGCATGGCTATTGCCTGGCTGATCAGTAAAGCAAGGATGAAGTCCATAGGAAAAGGAAAGGGAGGGAAGAGGCTTTTGGACAGTAACATTTCCAAAAATATATAGTGTTTTATGCAACAGAGAATCAAGTGTCACTGGTGTACACTACAAATGTCAGACATTTTCAAGAGCATGACAAAATAAAACACACAAGCTTACATTTGATGCTCACCTTGCCCACTATTTTTTCCTATCTTAAAACAGTGCAAACAGGTAACTTATGCTTTTAAAACACCACAACCCCTTCCCCACCCCACCCCCAAATCCCTTTCTTCCTAATATCTGTGGGGGAAAAAAATCCACAATTCTGCACACATATCTGTGCTAGAGAGTTGCAAGTAGCAGAGAGCAGGCTGCACTGGGACACAGGGGACAGTTCAGCACATGGTTTCCTCTCTTCTTCCTTCACGTCTTATGCACTTTCCAGACCATCTCCTGTCAGCCTTGTCTTCCTATCAAAGGTTAGGGGTTCTCATGTCCTCGGGTCTGCTTCCATCCCTGCCTGACAGTCCCTCATGTCTGGAAGCTACCTGGACAGGGTGAGTCAGTGGTGACAGCCAGCGTGTCTGCTACATGTCTAGCAAAGAATAACCTAAATGAGAGCTGTTTGGCTCCCGAGAGGTCCACATGTGAGAAGAAGCTGTTATTCCTGATTTCTATTGACTAGATCGCCACGAGCACTCTTCAAACTAAAAGCTGAGTCCCAGTCTGCTTCCTTTTTAAAGAAAGAAAATATATTGGCTCCTTTCAGACCACGGCTGCTAGATGATGGTGATAGGTTTTGTTAAACATGAGAGCCTTAAAAATGGTGAATCACAATGGTGGATCTGAGTTTATGGGAGTTAAACGAAGTAACACATGGAATTTTGGATAAGACCTACGGGCAGCTCTCTGGGCTAAAAGAGGAGTGCTGAGATAAAGGTTTGCACTAGAGGTCTCTTTAAAGGAGCCCAGCTTCTAAGACCAAGGTGCTCAGTAGAAAAAGTCCAGGTCATGAACTACAGTAAAGCCGACGAACTCATTCATGTACTGAGATTCAGCAACACTAAGTGTTTTGGAAGTATCAACCAACATCCTTGAATGAACTCACAAAACACCAAACTCCTCTGACTCTGTTTCTGAACCCTGCAAGAACCAGAATCAACTAGCACTGCTGCTCTGAGGAACCCGCCTCTCATGATATTGACTGTAAGGAATCTCAAAATTCAGAATGGATGGGCAGCTTGATATCATGAACTCTAGATGTTCAAGAGAATCTCGGCTCTCAACACTGACCCTGAAAACCAAATTAATTTTTCATAAAAGTAGAACGCCATTCAGTCCTTCCTAGAAAAGGGAGCTGAAGGAAGTGGCGTTAAAAAGCACTGCGAGATGTAGCAGAACCTACTGGAAAGCAGAGCTTGCTTTGGAGGCCTCAGCCAGAACCCGCTGAACTGAAGAGCACAGAAGGGGCCTCGAGCTCCAGGGTCTGCCTTCTCCACCTTGCCCATCACCTTATTTCTGTCTAGGAAAATAGAAGAAGACATTCTTAAACTCATTGCCCTGTTCTCCAGCCCTGCTATCGACGCAATCATTTAGGATTTGGCCTAGTGTTCGCTGGGTTGAGTGGCTTGTCGATTTGTGAGGAAAGCCTTTATTACACATGACCACAATTTCTGTTTCTTTAGTTAGTAAAAGTTCTCTCTCAATACAAAAGCAAAGAAACAAAGAAAAAAATCCTCCCTGCCCCCATTTCCTAGAACTGTGAAAGCTCTGCATCCCATCCCTCCTCCCCTAACTAAAATATTTATATACATACAACAAAAATTGTCTTAACAGCAACAAACCAAACTTTGGCTTGGGGGCAGGGACTTGATAAACAGCCAAAGGCGGGGCAGGCTGCCCCTGCTCGCTGTACACCCCGGGATCAATGAACGACTGCATCAAGGCCACCAGCTCCCTTGACATTGCCCTTTAGTTCATGCACACCCTCGCTGGGTACCCACACAGGAAAATGGGGAGTGGCTATATATCACATAGCACAGGCTGGTGTCTCCCAGATACTTCACTGTGCTTACGAACAAGGCTTGATGCTGTCACACATACATCAGCCATTTTAACTCAGGGACATGAACGTTTTCAGTCAAGAACACCTGTGGAGGCAGCAGTGAAAAAACAAACCCAAACCAAACCCATAAAAGAGCAGAATCTCCATGTCTCCAAATCACTCCACTTAGCAGCTATCCTTTGGGTAAAAGGTCTCTCCAGTACCAATGGGAGACAACCAGGGAGCCCAGCAGGCGAGACTTGTCTATTTCCTAATGCCTTCTTCTTGGAAACACAGAAGGATGCTTTTTTTCAATTAGCTACGTACAGGAGTTGGAAGAGAACTACTTTCTCCCTGGCCTTGGTAGGATAAAGCCAAAGCCAGACAGTAAGGACAATGACCCACTGCCATGTCCTACAGGAAAATCCTGGCCATGTCACATCCTCCTCTCATGGTGGGCTTTGGAGTTCGTGTCCTGTATAGTGTTAACACACACCAGGTAGTCCAGGTGCTGAGCTGGGTGTCTTTGGAGGACAATGAGAGGCTGGGTGCAATGGCTGTGAGGGCGGGAGACTGGGTAGGGAGGGAACTCACAGAGGCTCCGGAAGATGACAATTCCTATGGCTTTGGAGCAGGTAGATACAAAGTGCCCCTCACTGCTCTCACACATCCTCATCACCAAAACTTCCAGAAACAGCTGACCCCTGCACTTGGTGCCTTATCTTTCCCCAACAGATTCTTCATGAGATTTTTAACAGTTTGTTTGTACTGCTTTCTGATGCCGGATAAGGAACAGCAGGTCTTCCAGTATTCCTCCTCTCTTCTGCAGTCTTTCTAATGGCTCTAAACACTTTGCACTTTTAATCCTCAAGCTGTCCCCAGATACTTAGGGGAAATGGACACTGGCTATTCATTCTTCTGTCACTGGGTCCTAAATTCCTGAATCTTGAGGACATGGGAGCAACATATTAATTAAAGAATACATGAGCTAAGCTGTGGTTCAATTAAAGGGGATCAGAAGCCCAGCAGAATACTAGGTTACAGGAAAGAAAAGACGCAAGTGTTCTCATACTCCAAAATTCACTCTGAGATGGATTTCCTAATGAGGTGCTTGTCATTCAGCCTGACAGCATGTTCGGAAGTATCAGTACTGTAATTCCAAAAATGATGCCAACTATTTCAGGCTGTATGCATTAAGATGATTGTAGAAAGTATGGAGAAGACAGGAGGGAAGAAGAGGCAGGTGTTTGTTTTTCATTCCCCTGTAAACAGGAGCAAATACAAATTCCTATCTGTTGGCACGTGGATTCCAGTCACAGCCAATCAGAACCACCTGCCAAAGACCAGAAATTCAGAAGACAAGAGAATATGCTACTGCAGAAAATTTCTCCTACCTCTACTTGTCCCCCAGCCACTCAGCACCAGATGCACTTTGGTGATTCTATCTACTGATTTCTGATCAGATGCATTTATTAGTTACTAATGTCTCTCCTTCCTAATTAACTGCCTCTTCCATGATTGATAGAATAAGCTAAGCACGGACATACAGACATGGAAATGCATTATCTTTTTTTTTTTTTTTCTTTACCACAGTTAAAAAAAAAAGAAAAAAAAAAAGGAAAATGCACAATCTTTGGAACAAAAGAATTGAAGGCAGAAAATTTAAAGGAAAATACATATTCAAAGAACATAGTGAGGTATAAAAAAGTATTCTCTCTTTTTTTTTGTTTTGTTTTGTTTGTTTGTTTTTCCTCTTCATCTTGCTATAGAGTTCCTCTACTAGTAAATATTGCAATAGCCAGGCCTCATGACTGGGGGCTGTCCCATTTGCAGGGGTCTCACGTCACTTCAGTAGGGGGCAAATCGGCTGTAGCCACCTCGGTATAAACTCGCCTGCAATAATTAAAGACATAAAAATAATTTAAAAATTGATGAGTGAAGCATAGAAAATGAAGAAACAAGTCCTCAGAAGAACTTTGGGAAAACAGCTTCGACACCTTGCAGCAACTGATCAGAGGCTGCCTGATGTACTGGAGTTAGTGAACCAGCTGCCCTCATGCTCTGAGCAGGGCCACACACGCTGCTGAGCTGGCAGTCTCCAGGGTGTGAGGGTGGCTACTTTATGATATACATGGATCAGCACACGACAGAAACTTCAGGCAGTTTAAATCGTTCTGTACTTTCCGAAGTTTTCTCCAGCACAATGCTTTGTTCACCTTGATAGCATAATCCTAAGAACAGACTGCTGATTTCTCCTTACAGATGACCTAACTAACAAAGGCCCTTGTCCTCCTGCAGGTAAGCCTCTGTAAGCCTTTCAGACTAATAAAACTGATATTATAAAATACAGGTGTTCTTCAGGATCTGGGGTCTCATTTAAAGTACTTCTCACAGATACCAAAACCTGTGGAAACTAGTTATTGATATCAAATGCATTATTCAGTATTTGCATATAACCAATGTGGATCCTGTCAGACAGTTTATCTGTGGAATACTTGTAATATTAGAGATAGACATATTGTTTAAGAAATCAAAAGTAGGTTAAGTCTGTGTACATTCGCATAGACCTCTCCCACCAATAACTTCAGATAAATCTATAAATGGGGAACCCCTGGACAGAAAGGACTGATTATATATCAATTAGATTTTTCTTTTCCAAGTGGCTTTATCTGATGGCTTACCTCTTTAAATAAGAAGTTACCCAGGGATGTATCTTTCTTTGGGTCTTTTTTAGCACATGAGTTTTATAATCTGACATTTAGTAAGACCTCAGGAACCTCCATCACTGTCTTTATATCGTCGTCTTGACCTCAATCTAACATATAGTCCGTAAGGATCCTACTACTTCCCAAAGCTGCATCACAGTAATTCAGGGTGAGAAATGTCACTCTCCAACCCTTTATACCTCAGCTTGTATACTTCATTCTGCCCACTGTGTGAATAACTGCCCAGGTGCACAGACAATGGCTGGAGTGGAGGGAGTGCCTGGCATTCTGAGTGTCACTGTGGAATGTCCTCTGTTGGTGCCAGTGAGTACTACTCACTAGCACGGCAGGCTTGGCTCCAAGCCAACCTGAGAACAGGTGGTGAGGGTTCTGTCTGAGGGGACTACTTCAGACAAGTTCTGTGGACTTCCACAAACCCCATATTTTGCCACAACTGTTGCTGATAAAGTATGTTCATAAAGTACTCATTTGGCACTCCTACTATCTGAACAGCATGGGACTTTGGAATCTGAAATGTAATGCTTATATATAGTAAGGTTTTTGGGAAATTTACTGTGAAGACCAAGAGCTTTATACGCTCAGACAGGAATCCTCCAATACCTATCAATCATACCATGCCACTGGCATGCACCCAAAATCAGAACTGATGTAAATCAATCTATTTCTTACTCCTTTCCTAAGTGACGATTACTCAGGGCATTCTGTCACTATCCCTCCCTTTCTGCTACCCTTACAGACCACATCTCCAGGCTGATGCTATAGCACACAATAAAGAGGGATGCCTATCTTTAAGAACACTTGTCTGGTTTTAACATGTTGGCAATGCACAAATGGCACTCTACTCCCTTCCTAGATCTTTCACAGTCTGTAGGTAAAAGTTAGAAGGAGTAAAAAGGCTTACGCGAAATGCATGTGTATACTTACCACAGCGCCAACTCCATAGCTAGCGGCAGGGGCAAGGGCATGGTAGGGGTCGGCTGTGTACACCCTGCCATAACTGGAAAAAAGGTACAATCAGAGATAGAGGCAAGACTGCAACCTAAGCACAGTAAAAGGGTCAACTGTACTAATAACTGCTATGTAACTAGGTCTTGGAATTTTATCAGGAAAACTGCAAGAATGGAAGAAAACTTTTCTATTTCTACATAATAATTGGAAACTTCTAGGGTATTTCAACGAAATGGAAGAGAGGGGAGTTAGAAGTAAGGAGATGGGGATCTCACTTAAAGCCCAGGAAGAGGCAAGACCAAGGCAGGGGGAGCAGGGAAGACCCAGTGCCTGTACTTTGGCACAACAACAGAGGCCACTACAAGCAGGCCGGCAGCAGATGCACAGCCTTAGTGCTGCCTTGGAAAAGGAGGGGAGGGAAAGAGGGGCACTCTGGACAGCATGTGCTCACTCTCCATCCTGTACCTACCCGTCGCTGTAAGCGGCGGCAGCGGCTGCAGCAGCTGTGGCTGCAGTTGCAGTAGCAGGCTGTGCATATCTGTAGGCTGCATATCCACCCTACAGGAGAGAAGAGAACTGACTTTACAGATACCTTCCCCCGGGACAAACACACGCACCCACCCACACGCAGACACACA
>PVJA010035483.1:0-21797 GCA_004027025.1 Myocastor coypus | reverse complement strand
CAAACTTAATCCTGAGGGGATTTGACCCTGGAAGATACAAAAAAAAAGAATGTTTTGTTATACAGGTCTTGCTTCGACTTGCCCTTGACCACCCAGCAAGAAAAAAAAATGCTTAATTACAATGCATGAAACGCAGAGCTAGATTGGTGAGATGAGCTTTAGGAGGCTTAGATTCAATAGCCTCCAACATCACAAGCTTCACTGGTGGCCCACTGCAATTGCAAAACCTTTGACTGTGTATGTATCTGCTTCCTCTTAGTCCAAAGAGAAGTATATTCTTTTCCTTTATTTTTTTTTTCCTAAGTAACATCAATAGGGAGGTGGGTCATGCCCACACACTGTACTCTGTAGAATGACTGTGAGGACAATATGCAATATGTCAACTTTCAAAGAAAAGAAAGGGGAAAAGAAAAAAAAAAGTAATGTGGATTTAGAAAGGTTAATGTTAAATTGTTTGATCAATCTTATATACCTATATGTATTAATGTAAACTGATCTGATGATGAAAATATGTAATATAACCATTGTTAAATTTAAACAATAAAAAAATTGAAACAAAAAAACCCCCAAAACAAGCAGTGTTTATATTTATTTAGAAACACATCTCTGATTAACCCATCCTTTGATGAACTTGCATTAATGTTAAATTGTTTAAAACTATCAGAAGCTGATTTCTGTCACAAAACATTTTTCATGGAAAGATAAGTGGAGGAACAATGGTTTCTTTCTGAGGCAGAGAAGTTAGAAGCGGTTCTTTCTGCAGAGTGTGAGGGAGGAGGTCATTTTCACAAGGAGATTTTCTGGATTCTTCAGGGGGAAGAATCACTTTCTACTCCGCCTTCTTGAGGCACAATCTGTACAGCTAAGAGCAGTGGAAGTCCTCAGGAGCACTGCCAGCTGAATTGATGCCATGAGAGACAGTGGCCTTCTGGGTCACTGAATGCATAGTGTCGTTTTGTCCCTGGGGTATCTTCGTGCTGACACCTGTGTTCGTTTCATGGTCATCGCTGACTTCAGAAGACCTGATAAAGGTGTGATTTTCATAATTACTTGTTGCTCTCTCTGGGCTTTTGCTTGATGGTGGGTAGGTGGGTATCGAACCTACAGCCTTGAGCCTACAGCTGTCCTACTGAACTATTATTTTCTTTTTCTCTTTTGAGACAGGAACTTCCTAAGACACTAAGTTCACCAGACTGGGCTCAAACTTGTGACCCTCCTTCCCCAGCCTCCCAGAGTGGATTCCTGCATCTAATTCTCACCACTTCTTTATGTAAACACATTCCTGATTTGGGAACCACACGAAAACAGGTGTGGCACCTTGTTTTAATCATGGTTCATATTTTACCACCTCCTAGTGTAAAAGAAAACACAGGTATCCACAAAGAACCATTCCAGTAGATAATAAAAGAATACATAGAGGGTGTGGAAGTCCTAGTATATCAAGGGCCTCATCTAGGTTGGGAAGGTGAGGTGATAGACTGGAATCTAGGCTGAAACCTGAGGGATTAATGGGAATTAGGTCACTTTTCCTGCTCTCAGCACCTTGGAAGCACTTTGGAATAAACTCCATAATCTACAGTTTTGCTTTGTTTTGTTTTGTTTTTCTGGTCCACGACAGTCCACTGTAACTCTTTGCCCTGGTCTGTGCTTCGAAGAATTGGACTCTTTCCCATGCCGTTTGGCCAGAGAATAGCATCCGTGTGTGTGTGTGTGTGTGTGTGTGTGTGTGTGTGTGTGTGTAATCATAGTTAGGTCTTTGGCAAAGACAGGTGCACAGCATTTCAGACTTGGTTTGTTTTGCCGGCTGCTAGGTAAGGAGGCTGGAAGGGGTTTGTGCCCCAGGGGAATATCACAGAGGGCCCACTGATCATTCCTGTGTCATTTGGAGCACTGGCCTGGATGCATTGACTTTATTATTATTATTTTTAAAAAATACATTCTTTCCTTTTTTTTTTTTTTTTCTTTCAGCCTGGGAATTAAACTCAAGAACTCAAGGCCTTCACATTGAGCTACATCCCTAGCCCTTTATTATTATTATTATTATTATTATTATTATTATTATTATTACTATTATCATTATGATGATGATTACTTATTTTTATTTTAAGACAGGGTCTGGCTAAATTGCTAAAATGCCCAGGCTGGGTTTGAATTTGTATTTCTCCTGCTTCAGCCTCACAGAGTGCTACTACAACCCACCTTTTCTTTTTTTTTTGGCAGTGGGTATTACGTAGCGTATGCAAACAAGAGTTAATATTTGAAATGGAAAATGGACTGTGTTGCTGGGTACAATAGTGCATGCTTGTAACCCCAGTGCTCAGGAGGCTGAGGCAGTGGTACTGTTGTAAGTCTGAGGGCTTCCTGGGCTGCAAAGTGAGCTCAAGGCCAGCCTGAGCTTCATAGTGAGACCCTGTCTCAGAGAGAGAGAGAGAAACTTTGCTTTAGTCACTTTCTTGTGGAGACACAATAGCTAACACCCATAATTTTATTTTATCTTTTTATGCTTACGATTCCTAAGTTTACTTTTATGATCTTGCTATCCAATAAGTCAAAATAGTGCAATTATTTCATAGTTCAAACTATATATAGTGCTTAAAAATAAAATCTATACTTAAAATATTCAGAAATTACAGTTTCTAATACAAGCATACTTTTTAATATTTTCTCCTTTTTTGTGTGTGTTTTTATTGTTTTAATAGAATACAAGTTTACTCAGTTCAATGCCTTTTTTTTCTTTTTACTCTATTTTTTAATTGCATTTAATAAGAAATAACAACGCTTATAACTTTAAAAAGGAGAGGTTTGTTTTGGTTCACGTTATATAGAGTTTTCAGTCCACAGCCGGCTCCCTGGCAGAGACGCCTGGCTGAAGAGAAACAGTCCATAGCAGGGCAGTCAGGAAGAGGAGAGAGATCAAGGAAGGAGACATAGACGGGGATAAGCCCTTGCAGGCCACTGGTAGTGACCTACTCCGCGGCATCCCCTTCTTTCAGCACTATGTATGAGCCCCATATCCCAATGACTTTCCAAAAGCCTTACTTATGAGTACATGAGGCCTCCGAGGAAGATGTAGATATGAATCCTAGCAGTAAGGTGGACCAAGGCAATCAAGTTGGCAATGATCAGTGGAAAATATGTTCATTTATCTCAATTCCTATAGTGTCAGTGTTATTCTACGGGATGCCTTCCATTTTTTCTTTTCTTTTTTTTCTGAGACAGGGTATCGCCGTGTAGTACAGGCTGAACTTAAAATCTCATTATGTAGCCCAGCCTGGCCTCAAATTCATGGCAATCCTCTTGCCTCAGCCCCGTGGGTGCTGGGATCACAAGTGTGCATCACCACACCCAGGTGATTTCTGGCTGCCTTAAGAGTGTAACAGAGTTCCTGGCCTGGTAAGGAATGGGGTTCCCATGTTCCCTCTGTCCTCTTCTCATGACAGAGTGAGAGGCTCCCTCAAAATGAGCATGCCCTTCTGCCTAACATCAGTCACTGCTCCAGTGAGCAGACCAGAGACCCTCCCTTGGAATCTCCTGCAGTGGTCCTACGTGCTTCTTGCTGTTGCTATTTTGTATCCTTTGCAACTGTGCTTTCCTGCTAAAGTTGTTATTTTAGTCTTCAGATCATGCAGACTAGGTACGCATCATGGAAATACATGTGTGACAGCAGCAGGAGTCATAAGAATACTATAAGCAATAGTCTTTACAACAAAGCATACTTTGAGCCTTGAACATAGTGATTTAGGCAGCCACAATCCAAAGACTGACTCTACCAATTGGTAGTCATGTGACCGGAAGTGAGTGGAATGCTCCCGGCCTTAGCTTCCTGATCCTACCAGGGTGTGATGATTTCCCCGGAGCAGTAATCAGAGCTGAGCACAGAATGAGGCACATGGAACTGGCAATAAATACAAGATAACAACTATTATCCTCAGTTAAGTGACCAAGTTCAAATGCAAAGTATTTCCCTGGCTGGCACAAATTCACACTCACTATCAATGGAGCTTAGCATGACTCCGGAGCCCATGTAGCTAACAACTGTACTGTTTTCTTCTTCGCAGTCACTCTTGGTATTATAAGCTACAGTCTCAGCAACAAGCCCAAGGAAATCCTTTGCAGGTGTAGACTGGGAGGGGTGGATAGGGCCCCAGAGAATAATTGTTTTTAGTTACAATTTTAAAAAACAAGAAGAAAATCATTATTAGTTACTTCAGATAAAAAACTTATCAACATTTAGGGTTTAGCCCAGCGTGGTGGCTCACGCCTGTAATCCCAGCACTTGGGAGGCTGAGGCAGGAGGATCGTTGTGAGTTCGAGACCAGCCTGGGCTACAAAAGTGAGCTCAAGGCCAGCCAGAACTGCATAGCGAGACCCTGTCTCAAAAAAAAAAAAAAAAAAAAAAAAAATTTAGGTTTGTATAAATCTCTCTCTTTCGGGCCCGGCGGGATGGCTCAGTGGTCTAAAGCGCCTGCTTGGGGAAGCTTGGGCGGCTTCAGGGACCGCAGTTCGATCCCCGGCACCACATGCTGCGCCAGTTCTGCCCTCAGGGTGGGCTGAGCTGGCCATAAAAATGAGTAAATAAACAAACAAAGGTTCTGAAACAAGAATAAAAATAATAAATAAAAAATAAAAAATTCTTAAAAAAATAAAAAAAAAATCTCTCTCTTTCTTTTCTTTCTGAGGCAGGTTTTTGCGTTGTAGTTTAGGCTGGTTTTTGATCTCACATAGCCTAGGCTTGCCTCTCCCTCTTACAGTCCTTCTGCCTCAGCCTCCTGAGTGCTGGGATCACATGTGCAGGCCAGCCAGTCACAGCTGGCTGGCCGGCACATGTTTATATCAGAAATTAACCACAGCTAGTACTCATTGCTTGCACCCTTGGAATAATTAATTCAAATAGATTCATACTAAGTTTCTCTCCATGAGAACTAGTTCCCTGTGTGATCACAGCTTGACCACAACATGAAGCAATCACAAACACTTTGATGTTTAACTCTACACTCTTATACTATGGTCCTCCAACCTGTCATTTGTCCTTAAATAGCTGCATTTCATGAGCTCTGGAATTTGCATGCAGCAGTAAGGACGTGTGAGTTTCAGCCAGTGCGTCTAAGGAGGTGGCTATGACTATCATTAGACCCTCATAAGAGTCTGACCTCAAAAAGTTTCAGAACCACAGGGTTACACCGAGGCTTTCCCTCTAGCCTGGTGACAAGGGCAGGTCACCAGAAAACCCAGGAAGCCACTACATGCAAGGAGTGTTCTACCCTCATCTCTTTATCCTGACATTACTCCTAAGCCTGCTCATGTCTGTAAATCCAGTGCTGGGGAGCCTGAGGCAAGGGAGGATGCCTACTTGCCAATCTACTAAACAATTTTGGGCACCAATTTCTACTTTACTAGAGTGGGACTATCGATACAGTACATTATAATCCCAGTACTCGGGAGGCTGAGTGCAAGTTCGAGGCCAGCCTGGGCTACAAAAGTGAGCTCAAAGCCAGCCTGAACTGCATAGTGAGACCCTGTCTCAAAAAGACAAAAAAACAAACAAACAAAAACAGTACATTACAGAAAAAAGAAAGCAGTTGAGTCCCAGCAACAAATAAGCTCCAAAGACTTTCCAGTCTTCCTCTGAGGCATCCACAGATATAGTGGGTGGGTCTGGTATAGGTTGCCTCTATATCTCTGTTCTTATAAAACAGAGAAGTTTTGTTGTTGTACTAGGAGTCGAACTCAGAACCTTGAAAATTCAGCACTGTGATTAGGGAATATGCCCACCTCTGAGGTTACAGCCAAAGGAAGTCATAATTCTGTTGACAAAAGTAGAGGATAAGGATACTGCGAGGCCCCAAGTGTTTACAAAGATAACCCTACTTGCCTCCTCCGGTTTTCAAGGAAAATGGAAATAACGTGTCTAAGATGTATTTTATATGAGTTGGGTGTGGCGGCACAGTGGTTCCTGCAACCGCAGCACTCAGGACGCTGTGACAGGATTGTGTGGGGTCTGACGCCAGCTCGGGCTTCATGGCAAGCCTAAGATCAGCCTGAGCTACATAGTGAGATACTGTCTCAAAATCACCGAAAGTAAGAAAATAAATACAAAAATAAAGATAGCAAAATAGAAACCACAAAGACGTTCAGTTTAAAATAGTAAATGGATAGTGCCTCAGTCAGTTATCTCCCTTATAACTTGTAGAAATAAATAAAAACACCACCGAAGAGAGTGTTGGGGGGAGACTTTGTTTCATCCGTATGTGCAGTATAGCTAAATTTGGTTGATGGGTCAGACACTATACCACCTCGGTGCAGCCAGGAAGCCAGGTTTGCCCCACACCCAAAGATCCGTGCTAGTAGAGGGCAGGACACACGCCATCTGCCTTCTGTGTTAGCACCGTCAGCCCCTCTTCCTTCACTCTGTTAGAAGTAAGAAGTCCTCCAAGAGGGGCAAGTTTGCTCCATAACTCTCAGATCCAAGTCTCCTCAGACGCTAATCTTCCTGTGGCTTCCCCCTGGCCGCCAGTGGCCCCATAGCCTTGCTTCACCCCGTGGCTCCACTTCATAGCCCTGCTCGAAAGCAGATGCCTTGGCTCCTTCGGCAGCAAACGCTGCCAGTTCTGTGGCATTTTCTTGCTGCTGGTCGTCAACGCAATAGAAATCGCCACAGAGCCTGGGGTAAGCACGGCTGGAAATGGGTGTCACAGGTGTGTGTGGGGTGCTCAGAAAGAAGCCCCTCCAAGGTGGGAATTGCTGATTTTCTTTCAGCGCATCAGTTTCCAGCATCAGAGAAGCCACCAATGGGGCAGGAGAAAAGTGGAGACAGCAGAATTTTGAGAGCGCTAACCAGTCTGAACTGCAACTGCAGCTCAAGAAGGCCCAGGACCGGTAGCTGCTTGGATTCTTTAGCCTTTGCTGGGTCCGAGATGCTATCCACTCAGCGGGTGCTAGGGGAGAGAAATAGGAAAAATACAGAAACTGGGTGTGGAGGGAGGCACATGTCTGCCATCCCAGCACTCAGGAAGGCTGAGGCAGAAGGACTGTGAGCTTGAGTGGCTGGGGCAACTTAATAAGCACCTATTTCAAAATCAAAAACTATGAAAAGGGCTAAGAATGTAACCTGGTGGTAGAGCTCCCATGGGTTGGATTCTTGCATAATCTAGCAGAACTGCAAAACGCGTGCCCCTCTGCAAACGACCTATTGAATAAACCGGAGGTTATTTTAGGAAATGACCTGGCAAAATGCAGGCTTCTAACACTAACATCCACGGTGGCTTGTGCTTCCTGCTCTGCCCGCTCTGCCCACTCGGTGGGTTCTCGCTATAGCTCTTGGGCAAGTGCTTTAGGACTCCTGTGTCACCCACTTCCAGCCGTCCTTACCCCGGGCTCTGCGGAGGCTTCTATTGGGTTGACGACCAGCACCCCCTCGGGTGGATCCATATGCCAACCCTGGCTTTCCTGTCTCTTTCCACTGATCCATTACTCGGAGTTCCAAGTCTCCTCAGACTATAATCTGCTTCCTGTGGCTTCCCCGCTGGCTGCCGGTGGCCCCATAGCCTTCCTTCCCCCCGTGGCTCCACTTCATAGCCCTGCTCGAAAGCCGATGCCTTGGCTCCTTCGGCAGCAAACGCTGCCAGTTCTGTGGCATTTTCTTGCTGCTTTTGGCTGTAACTCTCTCCTTTCCAGGGCCGGATTGTAAGGCACCATGTGGGACAGACCCGAGGGGAGGGGTGCAGCAGGCGAGGGGAGGGGAAATTGTGTAGAGGATGCAAGACGAGGCTGGATTCACTCAAGGTCTAAGCAACATTCTCCTATCAACTTGGTTTTCAGATGCTTCAGTATCAGCTGGTTACAGGAGATACACTTCCTGTGGGCAGGATGGGAAGGGTGTTTGTCGGTAGGGCCTCCTCTTTCCAGGACTGAATTTGAGGGGCTCACTCCTAGTTGTAGTTCTGCCTTCAATCTCTGCTCCTGCACGCAGTTGCTTATCCTCCAATTGGTGGGCAGGTTGCCATCTCTCTGGGTATTACTTCTGCGTGGGCCTGGCAGTGCCCACATTGTGCCCTTAGCTTCTGTGTAGAATGTGGATCATTTTACTCCAACCACAGGAGGACATCTCTTACTAAGCTTTGCTCCTTGCCCTATCCTCTGCACTGCAGCCAGTCTGGCACCTGTCTCCACCATGAAAGGCAGTGTGGCCCAGCAGGAGGGTCCGCAAGTTGTTTTTTTTTTTTTTTTTTTTTTTTTGAGACAGGGTCTCACTATGCAGTTCAGGCTGGCCTTGAACTCACTTTTGTGGCCCAGGCTAGTCTCATACTCGTGCTGATCCTCCTGCCTCAGCCTTCCAAGTGCTGGGATTACAGGCGTGCGCCATCACGCCTGGCTGAGGGTCTGCAAGTTTTAAGCAGTGCACAGCATCAGCCCATGCCAACTTTGCAGAAGAGCAGGGACCACCCACTGACTCCACACGGACAGCAAAGGGGAGAGACCCGAACATCACCAGGCCATGGGCAAGGGAGGACAGAGCAGCAGCTGCACTTCATGCTCTTCTGGGTTACACACTTGTGCTACTGACCTGTGCATGGAGACCGTGCTGCCTCCCAACAGCCATTTGGCAGTGTTGGGAGATGTTTCTATTAAGGGAAATGGCACTGCACAGAGGCCAGGAGTGCCACCAGCACCCTGCAGAACAGAGGACTGACCTCCATGAGTATTATCTGTCAACATGTACCAGCTCCTGATGATGGATATAATAATTATGTACTGCAAAGATGTCCTGATCAAATCAAAAGAAAACGGCAACAAAAGCACAGAATTATCCAAATTTGAGTGTTACTAATAATAAACTCTACACCTTTCTGCACCTATAGTTTAGTTGTTTATGGTCATGGTTAGGGCTTGATCAATTTTGACCAGGGGAGAGTCCTGCTAATCCCCTGGAAGATTTGTACTGTGTGAATCTCATCTCATGAATGAGATCACTCGTCATTCACCTTGTGAACACCAAATCCTAAGTCAATTCCAAAAAGGATGACCTGAGTCCTCTATCTTTTCAATATTGCTGGACATCCCTGACTTTCAAGGACTTGGTGGAGCCTGAGCGATTCCCCATAGCTTCACCCCAGGTGCCTCCTAACTCAGATCTGGATGGGAAACTGCTGAGGTCTGGAGTGGTTTGAGTTTGCCTTTCAAAAGTTCAGGTTCTGGGCCGGCAGTGGCCCACGGGGGACCCCAGGACTGCGTGAGTTGAGCTCCATGGCTGCAGGGGCTGATGGTTGAGACCAAGTTGCAGGCCCCGGGCTGGTGAAAGTCGCCACGGCTGAAGGGCTGCAACTTGCCATTTTTTGTGGAAAATAAGTGGCAGTTGTTGGCCATGATGACCTTGTACTTTGGGTCTGGTTTTGCAGCTCCGTTTTTCAGAGTGAGACACCAAATGCTTAAGAAATGAGGATGTTTTAATTCTTCCCCGTTCACAGATGGGCAGAATCTCTCGAGATGAAGCTCTTTGGGAATAGATCAAACTCTTAAATTCACATGGCATACTAGATATGTTTGTAAATAAACATGTAGGCCTAATGCCTCTTCTCTGAAAAAAAAAAAAAAGTTCAGGTTCCGCATCCTGGCCCCAGAACACTGGTACGGCCAGGTGCAGCACTCTTGGAGCCTTGCTGTGGTCAGTGAAGACCCGAGTTGTGGGTGTTTGCGGTGCTACAGGACATGGCAAAGCCTTTCAGTGGTGAGAGGTCTTTGGGATTGGGTGTGGGTCCTCAGAGGACCTGAGGAGACCTTGTAAACTTTCTGTTTGCTCCTGACCAGGAGGTCAGAACTTTGCCCCACCATATGCTCTTGCCCCATCTTCCTCTACAGATGGAAGCAATGGGCCAGCAGTAGTGGACTGAATCCTCTCACGCCATGAGCCAAGAAAAAAAAATGGTGGTGTTTATGTGATGAGGATCTCAGCTGTTTGTTACAGGGCAGAGCCACTAACACTGGCCTGTTGGAAAGTGACGCCCTCATGGGTTCACAACCCTCAAAAGCGTTCATACAGTTCCCTCAGGACCATTCTTTTATGCTTCTCTACCATGTGGTGATGTGGTAGGACATGCGTGGGGCCCTTGCTAAGTACTGGCTCTGTAATGTTTAGGTTTTCCAGCCACTAGAGTCATGCACCAACAAACCTGGATGTGTGGGTGCAAAGCATGCACCGGGGATTGAACCAAGGTCCTTACATGGAGCTACATCCCCAGCCTTTTTTTTTTTTTTTTTTGTCTTTTTGAGACAGGGACTCGCTATGTGGTTGAGGCTCACTTTTGTAGCCCAGGCTGGTCTCGAACTCGCACCAGTCCTCCTACCTCAGCCTCCCGAGTGCTAGGATTACAGGTGTGAGCCACCAGGCCCGGCATCCCCAGCCTTTTTTAATTTTTTTATTTTGAGATAGGGTCTCACTCATTCTCTAACTTACCTAGGCTGGCCTCTAATTTGTGGTCTCCTGTCTTAGCCCCCCAAAGTGCTGGGATTACAGGTGTGGGCCACCATGCCTGATTACCTATTTTTTCTACAAAATGTCCTGGTTCAGATATTTTGTTATCACAGCACAAAGCATACTAAAACTGAAAGTGAAGAAAGGAAAAGAGCAATGTGTATGTAGCGCATCATTTTATAATTCCTTTGGCTCTCCTTCCTGCGCTCCCACATTCCTTGTCGATTTCCCTCTGGTGGACCCCGCCCCTCATTTCTGCCCATAGCTTCTCCATCCTGCATGTCCTGCAAAGTGGACAGAACTCCTCCCTGGACTGGAGCAATGGAAGACATCCTTTCAAGGAGACAGCTCGTGTTATTCTGAGTGGGCCCGCCACCATCTCGGCTACAGAAAGGTCAATGACTGTGCGTTGGTAAGTCTTCCTGTTTAGAATACCATGGCCAGTATTTTCTTGTTATTGTCCCTAGTTCTTACTTGAACAAAAGTGCAAAAGATTGGGAGAAATGGTAATTATAAAGTCCACTGAGACAAGTTAAAAGGTGCAATAGGAAAACAAGCTTCCTCACATTTATTTTTTATCATTTCTACAAATAGGCTTAGTTTTTGATGGTATCACCTAAGAAGTTAAGGGTACAGGAGATTTTCCTTGAGTAAATGAAGAGCCACTGGGGAGAGACCCCAGTGAATGGTGGAAGTCTGAGAGAAGCAAAGGACGGCATGCTCTGCTTCAGCCAGGCCTCTGTTGGACGCTGTGACGTGGAACCAGATCCGTGTGTTCTGTGGAACTTAGTTTCCCTTTATTTATTTGTTTGTGTCCAACAATTACCTGTTATTACTTATGATAGGGATGTCAAGGAGCTGATAACTTATGGGCATGAATTTACATGGAAATGATCCTATTTAACTCTAGTTTGAAGAGAGGCCAAGTAGCTTCCCTGAATAAGTTGTTGGTGAGTCCCATTTCCCTGGACACAGCATCTTGCCCTCTATGCACCCCAAATTCCATTCATCCCATCCCTGTGATGCTCTCCATACTTTGTACCTGGTGTGTTAATGCTTAACACTACCCAATGAATGAAATAAATCTCTATGGTAGCTCAGCAAAACATGAAATTAATTTACATGTACAGAAGCTCTGCAGTTTATGGTCATTACTTCATATTTTAGTACTCAAGATACATCTGTTCATTGCTGATAAATAA
This sequence comes from Myocastor coypus, assembly GCA_004027025.1. Classification (NCBI taxonomy): domain Eukaryota; kingdom Metazoa; phylum Chordata; class Mammalia; order Rodentia; family Myocastoridae; genus Myocastor; species Myocastor coypus. Next base: position 10,127 of record PVJA010035483.1, on the reverse strand, counting down.
TAACTACGTTGAGACAGTAAGCTACAATGGACATAATGTTGGATGTAGAGTTTAGAAATATGCCCCTATGACTCCATTATTTAGCTCTAGGCCTGTGAGCAAGCTTTTTTTTTTCATTTTGTATCTTAACTTTCTTACCTGTAAAGTGAGGGATGAGGGAAATGCCCTAAAGAATTTCAGCAGAGATTTTCAGACCCAAGGTTAAGAATGTTGTGACTTTATTTATTTATTTATTTATTTATTTAAAGTCAGGGATTCACCTTGCAGCCAGGCTGGCTTCGAATCCATGATTTTCCTGCCTCGGTCGCCTGGGTTCTGGGATTAGAGGTGTGTAGCACTAGATGCTGCTAAAAGTACTATGACTTTTTTTTTTTTTTGAGACAGGGTCTTACAGTGCAGGTCAGGCTGGCCTTGAGCTCACTTTTGTAGCCCAGGCTGGTCTCAAACTCACACCAATCCTCCTGCCTCAGCCTCCTGAGTGCTGGGATTACAAGCATGCGCCACCACACCCCGCCCTAGTACTATGACTTTATACTGGAAATATAAACTGCATAGGGCTATGACAGAAATTTATAATAGTGGCTTTTGGGTAGGAGAGAAAACTTACAAAAGCCTCAACAACATAATGCATTCAGTTGGTATACAAAAAATATCCAAACTTTGGGATAACTGGTTTCACTTCAATGTTCCTTTCCACATCCTGAGCCAGCTCTATGCCCATTGAAATTTATGCCTTAGTTTGAAGCTCTTTTCTATGTGTCCATCAATGAAAATGCACAGAGGCCAGTGCTTTCTAGAATTCACCCACTATGAGTATAAAAATAAATTATTTTGTTGTCTAAAACAAGAAAAAAAACATGAAGTTTACATGAGAAACTTCAAAGTCTAATGGAAGAAGAAGGCAGGATGTGGTTCTATTTGTTTAAAATTGTTTAACTTTCTAGGTCCAAGGAGTGATATGAATACCAGAGGGAATGACTTCCAGGAGGAACTGAAACTTTTGATGGTTGGCCTAATAAAATAAAGCTACACATTAGCAGAGCCGAACTCCAGGATGATTCCAAGACCCAACGCGGCTGCTCGCAGATGAACCCTCTCTCTGGAACCCATCCAGCCCCCACGGCTGCGCGCGCTCTAGCCGCCATGTGTCATCTGCAAGCCACATAGTTACTGTGAAGGAAGGACCAGCCAGCTCTCTTGGCCAAGCTCCTGCCATGAAACGCACAAGTGAGTTGGATTTTAATGCTTTTTAAGGATATTCTACTTCGATGCACAGGCTACTTCGGTCCCATATGGTTGGAAGCACTATCAGAAATGACTGGTTGGGGCCTGGCAGGATGGCTCAGTGGTCTAAAGCGCCTGCTTAGGAAAGCTTAGGTGGCTGCAGGGACCGCGGTTCAATCCTTACTGCACCACATGCTGCGCCAGCCCTGCCTTCAGGGCGGGCTGAGCTGGCCATAAAAATAAATGAATAAACAGACAAAAGTTCTGAAACAAGAAAAAGAATAAAATAAAATAAAATAAATTCTTAAAAAAAAAAAGAAATGACTGGTTGATGTGTACCCTTTAGCAAAGCCAGGACACGTATTGTCAAGTTATTTTATGTTACTGCAAACCATTACTTTACTATTCAGATGCTAAAATAAACAAACAAACAAACAAACAAACAAAGAAACATGCCGGGCGTGGTGGCGCACGCCTGTAATCCCAGCACTCGGGAGGCTGAGGCAGGAGGATCAGTGCGAGTTCGAGACCAGCCTGGGCTACAAAAGTGAACTCAAGGCCAGCCTCAACTGCATAACGAGACCCTGTCTCAAAAAGACAAAAAAAAAAAAAAAAAAAAAAAAAAAAAAAAAAAAAAAAAAAAAAACAAACAAACAAAGAAACAAACTCCTTTGAAATCTAAGCAAAATAATACAGATTGCGGTTAAACACTCTCAGACATTAGGAATAATTTGTCTTTAGCCACTTACATGCATCAGCTGCCTTTTGAGATCATCTGCAGAAAGCAAAAGCATCGCAGGATCTCTTCAAAGAACTGGAAAATGAAATGTCACAACTGCATTTTTACACTCTGCCAGGGAAATTCCTGCCTTGTATAAAACACCTTCGTTCCAACACCTCGTGTTTGCTTTGGAGACTTGCAAAGAGTTAATACAGCTTGTTTGGCATCAGATATCAGTATAATGGGCTTTTACTGAAGTAATTAAAATTTGTTTATAATTAATACAGATGAATTGGTTTCTGCACAATAATAGTTAGGAGATTAACAAAGGCCACATTTTGGCAACAGGACTACATTCTTTTCCAACTGCTGTGGGACCCTATCCAATGAATGTCTGTCCAATCCGGCACATTCTTCAGAGATGCCATATGGCACAGCTATGCATTATGACTTTTTTTTCCTAAAAGGCAGCCATATGACATAACTGATCTTTAAAACGTTGTCAGAAGGCATTACCTGGGTAGGCTTCTAGCTGCTTTCCAAAACCTTAGCAAGCACGGGGGCTATTAATTATGAGCAAAAGAAATGTGCGTGCGCACACGGGAAACTTGGCATCCTCTCCTCCCTCGTCACAGCTGATCATCTCTCAAGCCATCTAGCTGGGAAGCGGGAGCCTTTTCAGAGAAAAAAAAAATTCTCCCAGTGAAAAAAGAACAGATTCTGCCTTAACACATGGACTTATCCGCTTCATTACAAAGTTCCTCCACTCTTGACCTAAGTTATCCGCTTCATTACAAAGTTCCTCCACTCTTGACCTAAGTGTGCCAACATTTTGTCACCTGTATGTTCATGAGATCTATTGAGACTGAGATGCACACACACACACACACACACACACACACACACACACACACAGAGGCAGACAGACACACAGACAGAGACAGAGACAGAAAAACAGAGGGAAAATACAATGCTGTTTAAAATTAAAAAATTCCAATGTTTAGAGTACTATTAAGGCAAGAAATGTAATTTGTTTTGTTGTGGTGGTAGTTTCTTTCTATGTGGCTTTTATACTCAATTTTAGATGGCAGCAAAGATAAATAGCACAAATATTTTCTCTCTGATTTCCTCAGAAAATTAGATTGTGCAAGGAGAACATCCATTTTAAGCTTTCCATTTTTGTATGTGCTTAAAACCCGTTGCATTCATTTCTATTTTTAAGTGCTCTGTACCGAAATTGGGAGACCCAAAGAGCCAAGGCCAAGCCTGTGCACCGCGGGGCCCTGAGGAGAGACGACTCCAGATCGGTGCCCGCGCAGCTCCGCCTCCCCTCACGCGGCCCACTGACCTCTCCGTGTGCACCTCATTGTCTGTAAAAGCCAACTGCCTCCACCTCGTCTCTCCTGAAGACTTCCTTTCCTGTTCATGTTTACTCCCACTCCATCCTTCTGGTAAATCAGTGCCGGCAGCCATCTCCGACTTTTCTTCCTCCCCTCGACTCTTGTCCCATCCTCCAGAAGATTCTGTGAGCACCGAAGTCCTGCCTAATTTTCCAGGCTCTGTGCTTGCACTGCTGGGATGATAACCTTGGGCTCAGTCCTCTTGCTGCTCTGGTAGGGAAGCATTCTTTTGGCCCTGGTTTCTGCTGCTTCTGGCCGGTAGGGGGTTTCCAAGTCAGTAGCCCAGGGAGCTTGTCGAAGTAAAACTCAGATTATGTCACTGTCTGCATTAGACTTCTCCCATGGCGTCTGTGATGTTTAATCTTTTTCATTTTGTTTTGTTGTCTGAAACAGGGTCTCTCTCTGTCACGCAGGCTGGCCTTGTACTTTTACATCCAGGCTGGCCTCAAGACAATTCTCCTGCCTTGGCCTCTCTAGGAATACAGGATGTAGTGCCACACTTGCCTGTGATCAATAAAACCAAGCTTTCTAGGTAGTGTTCAAATTTTGCTTGTGGTTTCTTTTACTTTTAAAATGAGGATTTAGGGCCGGGCGTGGTGGCTCATGCCTGTAATCCCAGCACTCGGGAGGCTGAGGCAGGAGGATTGGTGCGAGTTCGAGACCAGCTTGGGCTACAAAAGTGAGCTCAAGGCCAGCCTCAACTGCATAGCGAGACCCTGTCTCAAAAAGACAAAAAAAAAAAAAAAAATCAAATGAGGATTTACATGAGTATGGTGACAGCTATCTGTAATCTCAGCACTCTGGATGCTGAGGCAGGAGGATTCCTAGAAGTTCAAGGCCAGCCTGTGTTAATTTCAAAAGTCAAAAGCTATAAGAAGTAAAGTTTTCAAAGGATTTCCTTGGTCTTTCTTTTTCTAAAAAGATCAACTCGGGTGATCATGTGGGGAGAAAGGTGGCAGTAATGGAAGCGGGAATCTCAGGCTGATGTCTAGGTCAGAGGAGAGAGACGCTTGGGCCTGGAAGGGGTCTGGTCTGTGAAGCTAATTTAAGACACATTTATGAAAGGAAGAGATCATAGAACTTGCTAAAGGAGGGTAGTGAAGAGAAATTGAAGATAACTCCTAGATTGTATCTTAAGTTAGTCTGTGGAATGATACGACTGTGCTCTTTTACAAGTCCTCAGAGATTCAGCCCAGTTTAATAGCTTTATGTCATCACCATCCTTGTTAATTAGAGTCTTGCCAAATTGCTTTATCCTTGCTAGATATAAAGATTTTCATGAAAACAAGTGGGAGTATTGTGGGCAGAGAGAAATATGTGAAATAAGAGAAATTGATGAGAACAAAATTTTCTTCAAAATGAGCTATGATGAAAACCAAAGCAACCCATAATAACTTAGTAATTAATGAGCTCAACCTTTTCTGCCTTCATTCAGGGAGCAGGGTGGGTGTTTTGTATCTCTCAGGCGCTGTGTGGGTGTTAGGGTCGCTGGGTAGAACACCAGTGCAAGTTCTGTTCTTCTGTGCAGACCGGTGTGGGCCAAATCACACCATCCTGGTGGAGCAGAGCTCCACCACGTGCCATCTTTATTAATTTGAGATTATTCTTCTCATGACAAAAAACCAGGCCATCAAATTACTTCACACTAATGTGTGAGGAACAGTCTTTCCTTTGTTGGTGACATGTGCTTTAGGTGAGAACTGACGAATTTCTAAGTATGAATTATTTTGTATAACTTTCCCTTTTTGAAGTCCCTATGGAGAACAAAAGAACACACACCCTTCACTGTATAGTATGTCTCATTTCCATTCCTTATTCAATATTGTGCCAATATAAGATCAAGTGTCATGTGTTTGCAAAAGAATAAAGGACTGTTTTGTTGTGAAAAGAATACATATATGTATACACAAGAGAGTTAGGATAGGTATACAGTTACTTTCTCTTAGTTCACTGAGAAGAAAGCTTCATACTAATATTGTTTAGATAAGATAACATGTTTGCATCTTGTCCTCTGAATAACTACTACAAAGACAACAGTATCAATGTATTAATTATTGTAACCATCCTGCTAACCTGTTTTGAAACTGTTCCACTGATATTTAATCATTTTTCTCATTAAAATGAATAAAAATTAAAAAATAAGACCAAATTAAAAAAATAATATATATTGTTAAAAGACATTGCTAGGACCAGCCAGATGCTCAGCAGATTAAAGTGCCTGCTTAGGCAGATGCAGGCACTGGGGTTCGATTCCCCAGCAGCTGTACCAGCCCCGCCTCTGAGGTGTGCTGAGATGGTGACTGAGACTGGGCATGGGGTCGTGCACCTATAATCCCAGTGCTTGGGAGGCTGAAAACAAGAGAATCACTATGCGTCTGATCCACATAGTGAGACCCTGTAGATCCTGTACCAAATACATTTAAAAAGAAATGTGATCAAGAAAGACATCACAGGTAAACTTTTTATAAAGGTGTTAGAATTAACCCTGCTGAGGCAGGAGATTAGGGCGTGTCATAACTGGCCTGGTAAGTAGATGTGACCTGTTGATTACAACATACTAGGATGCGTGCACAGAGCAGTTCCCAGAGTCCTGCATGCTCTACTGAGGATACCAGCGAGATCTGGATAGGGTGGCCTGGTCCTGCCGTCAGCTTGAGGGGCAGGTGACACCAGAAGGGTGGTCCCTGCTGAGATCTCCCTGCTGAGTCCCCACAGGGCAGCCTGCTCTCTCCTGTGTGCCTACTTATTCTCCTTTTGTGTAGCCCAAACTCTCTCTGCATTACCTGTTTCTTTTCCGACTGTGAATAAGACCTTGCCACCAGTTGCACTTGTCTGAACCAGTTCTTCATTCAGGATTTCAGAAGGAGCCTAGCAGTCCCTCTAGAAGGGGACTCCAGCACCGAAACGTGTGGGAATACTGCACCATGGAAAATGCCTTGTGTTGTTATAGTAACTGGGAAGGGATGCCAGGCCCCGTTACATATTCTGAATATAAATGTGAGAGTGCATTGATGCAGATGTATACGCCTGCGTGGACAGCTGGATTGGATTATATGCGTGCCCACACGTGGCCTGGACAGTGCGTTTGCTACACTAGCAGCATCAGTATTATCTGGCAACCTGTGAGAAATGCAAAATTTGGAGCTTCATGTGAGATTTACTAAGCAGAATCTTGGGGAAGGGAGACAGAAAGAAGTTGAAACCTGGGTCAGGAACATTCTAGGTTATTCCGATGCTTGGTGAAGTTTGAGAATCACTGGACTGAAGGATACATGTCCCACCCACCTGCATGGCACATTTCCACTGATTACTTCATATGCACCTGGCATTTATTTCACTACAAAGATAGGACTGACCTGATAGCTCAGCAGACTAAAGCACCTGCTTAGGCAGAATGCAGGGACTGGGATTTGTCCCCAGTGTGCCATGCTGGCCCTGACCTCCAGGGTGCACTGATAATGCAATTGAGACTGGGCATGGTGGCGCACACCTGTAATCCCAGCACTGTGAGCCTGAAAACAGGAGAATCACTAGGAGTCCAAACTGTGTATTGAGACCCTCTAAGACCCTGTACTGAAATACAAAAACAAAACAAAGTATATAGCAGTGTGTACTATCCTCTCTTCCTAGCAAGACAAGTTAGCAGTGTACGCTATCAGTTGGGTATAATCAGGGAGAAACAAACTGACTTAAATATCTGGAATAGGCTGGGTGAGGTGGTGCATGCCTGCCATCCAGCCTTTGGAGAGGCTGAGGGAGGCAGGAGGATTTGAGATTTGTAAAAAGGGCTGGAGAAGTAGCTCAATGTGAAGGCTCTGGGTTCAATCCCCAGTTTAAAATATAAATGCATAACAGGAAATTAATATGGGAAGTGATTACATACAACACACAAAGGTGAAGACAGTAGAAGTTCTCATAGATTAGCATCAGCAAAATGTTGCTTTTCTCCTAAGATTTAAGGAGAAAGGGAGATGGTGGTAACACCATGCAAGTACCCAAATTTCCTGACAAGACTGCTGGTACTTTTGATCGGTCTGTTTGCTTTGAGCCAGGGACTCGCTATGTACAGTGATACTCCTGATCCTGTTTCTTTAAGTCTGGTGTTCCAGGGGCACACCTCCACGCCCAGGTAGCTGGAGGTACAAAGGAGTGGCAAGTGCTTTGGATGTCTTGAGACAGCCTGGGCACAAAGGGATGGGAAGCACATCCTGGATGCCTTCTTCTTCCTTCCATGGGTTACTCCTTCTAGCCACACCCAGGAGGAAATGCTGCCATGGGGCCTGAGATGGAACCTGCAAGGGAAGGTCTACTCTGACACATGGTGAGGATCCTAGAAGGCGTGTCCCCACCCTTGACACCTGCTCATCCTGGGAGATTCAGAGCAGCGCTCAAATTCTCCACCTAGTGTGCATTTTGATTTTGCACCTGCCATTTGGAAATAAAAGCCGAGACATTTTTATTTAGTTGTTTATTTATTTTTGTTGTCATTGTTTTATCTAAACATTTGCTGGCTTCGATCACCCCTTGTCTGTGTTCCTCTGCCACTTATATGCGGGCTGTGTGCCCAGGGCCCTGGCCTGGCCACCACCCTTCCTTGTCTGCACCATCCAAACCTGCTCAGCCCTGACTGCTAGCCATCTTCTGCCAACTGACTTTTTGTCTATAAGGCAGCCATTGAGAAGAAGCCATCTCCAGTCACCTTGAAGTGGCTTCCCTTTGCCTTATGACAGAAGACCAGTCCTCAGTCCCCCTGATCTGACCCGGCTCCTCTTGAGAAATATTTTATTTATTTACTTATTTGTTTGTTTGTTTATTTATTTTGTCTTTTTGGGACAGGGTTTCAGTATACAGTTCAGACTGGCCTTGAGCTCAGTTTTGTAGCCCAGGCTGGTCTCGAACTCACACTGATCCTCTTGCCTCAGCCTCCCAAGTGCGGGGATTACAGGTGTGCGCCACCACGCCCGGCTCTCTAGAGAAATATTTTAAACTTGCACTTTCTGCAGAAAGCCTGGGAGCTGGGCAGGCTGGCAAGGCCTATAGTCCCAGTACCTGAGAAACTGAGGCAAGAGGGCAACTTCAAGTTCAAGACCAGCCTGGGCTATACAGGGAGACCCTGTCTCAAACAAAAAGAACAAAAAGAAAACAGAAGTAAATTAAAAACTTCTGGGTAAATTAAAAACAAGGAGATTGCAGGGAAAATAAAGTTCCACTTTATATTTTGCTCTGTCATTGTAATAAGTGTGTATTCTCTCCTAAATGAATGGAATATTTAGCATGAAAGGATGCTCATGTGCCAACAGAATAGGTGGATTAATTATACCACATTTACTATCAATTCATTTTTAATACTGACTTCAGTGATTTAAGCTTCCCAAAAGCTAAGCACTCACACAAATCATGTCTCCAGAGACTGTGTGCTTTGTGCTGATCAATAATTATTCTGTTAATTATGGAGATATAGGGAAAATTAGGCCATTTATAATTCTGCATGCACAAGAACAACTCTCTAAAGCTGAAAATACCTTTCAGTTTAGATTGGCTTAATGCTCTGCAAGATTATTAGACCACACCCTCAATTAATCTTTTTTAAGTACTATTTTCTTATTTTTCTACCAGGTATATATATATATATATTTTTTTTTTTTTTGTCTTTTTGAGACAGGGTCTCGCTATGCAGTTCAGGCTGGCCTTGAGCTCACTTTGGTAGCCCAGGCTGGTCTTGAATTCGCACTGATCCTCCCCGCCTCAGCCTCCCAAGTGCTGGGATTACAGGCATGCGCCACCACGCCCGGCTTACCAGGTATATTTTGATTTTGACAGAATGCAAACTAAAAGTCAATGTCAACCAAACTACAATTTTTTTTTTCCCTACTGGGTTTACCCTACCTTTTAAGAACACATTCTGTGGAGGATCTTGTATCCATTTAATAAATATGTAGTATGTGCTGAGCTAGTGTAAAAAATGAAGAGGACTCAAAAGAACTTTAATGAGAATAAAGCTTGTGTAGAGAGTAAAACCAAGCCTGTGTTTTGAATAGCGTGCTCATTACAGAGGTTCCAGTTGTTAGATATGACTTTGCTTTTAGCAGGGCGTCTAGGGAACTGAGTGGAGCTACATAACCACTCTGGTGCACGTGCCTTCATGCCTGTGTGCCTGCGTGCATGTGTCTGTATGTGCATGTGTAATTCTGAGGCAAGTTCTTACAAAATCAGCGCATCGCTCAGGGTGGGCTTTGTGAGATTTCCACCCTCTGGCTCGGCCTCCTGGAGGGCTGGGATAATAAGTGTGCACCCCCACACGAGGCGATGACCTGTTCTTTCATTAGGTCTAAGTGTAACCGTCGATGCAGGTGTGGTGCCTTTTTTTGCCTGTCCTAAAAATCATCACTTCCACTCTTACAACAAAAGGCAGGTGGAAGCCGGGCGTGACGGTGCACGCATGTAATCCCAGTACTTGTGAGGCTGAGGCAGAAGGATGGGTGTAAGTTCGAGACCAGCCTGCGCGAAAAAAGTGAGCTCAAGGTCAGCCTGAGCTGCATAGTGAGACCCTGTCCCAAAAAGACAAAAAAAAAAAAGGTCAACCAATGAAAAAGCCCAAGAATTCTTGGTTCATTTAGCCAACGTTTTAAGCGATGCCGCTGCCATTAGAAATGAGAGCCCAAGCCGGGCGTGGTGGCGCACGCCTATAATCCCAGCACTTGGGAGGCTGAGGCAGGAGGATTGGTGTGAGTTCGAGACCAGCCTGGGCTACAAAAGTGAGCTCAAGACCAGCCTGAACTGCA
>PVJA010035482.1:0-21923 GCA_004027025.1 Myocastor coypus | reverse complement strand
AAAAAAAAAAAAAAAAAAAAAAAAAAAAAAAAAAAAAAGAGGAAAAAAAATTCTTATCTCTACCAACAACTTCCCTACCCAAATAAGATAGCAAGTCAATACTTGGTTTGTTTGAATTCACTGAGGAAGATTTAACAAGGGAATATTAAAAAGTCCTCAAGACTCATTGCTTCACAACAAGGTTGAAATCCATATGTTTAAAGATATGGCTCAAGAAGACCTACCGAGTAGCTGGAGGTGTTCACAGTTTGGGACCTAGAATCAATGAGTGGACAAACTTGTTATCTAAACTCTTGACCTGCATGCTTTTTCTTGACCCCAACTTGTTCCTTACATGTAGGTTTAAACTTTTCAGTATTCGGGTTGCTGTTTTCAGCAGAAGCCAAGAAAGCAATTTTGTACTAGTCAGAATGTTATCCTAACGTATACTGTTTACTTCATTGTAAATAATGGTGAGCAGTGGTCAATAAATAGTTTTATATTCCTTTAAAAAATAGGTATGTTTTGGCTTAAAATATTCCATTGTGTATGTTTCTTGATGGAGGTATGTCACAGATTTGGCTCTAAGTCTTGCCCTGGCTATGCAAATAGAAATATTTTCATCATAAAACTCACTGTCCAAAATATAAAAATAAGAATTTTTTTCTTGTTTCTTTTTAATTTTTTTTAAAGAATTTTTTTTGTTTATTTATTTTTTTCTTGTTTCTCATCCACTAATCATGACTACAGGAAACAGACACCATGTAAGTGGCTCTCTAGCTGGCAGGAATATGGAATAACAAGCTCTAACAGATTCTAACCTAGTTCAACATACAGTTAACTAGACAGGTGATTTATCAAGTGCCTTTTCCCATAATTCCTTTAAAACAGATTTCTAGCTTATAGGGAAGTCTTGGTAGTCTACTCAGAGATCACATGAGAAGAATAAAGAATCCTCTTTATTACTCCTCAATAATGAGTATCTAAACTCCCTCTAGATGAAGACGGATTCACAGTAGCTTTGGATGTGTGTGTGTGTGTGTGTGTGTGTTTATATGGGATCCAGGACAAGAGAAGGTCCCTTCCTGAGGTCAGAAGGAAGTGATCACCTGCCTTTCTCTATAATCCCATCCTCTACAATTAGCTCCCAGCGTACGAGACATATGAATCAGATGCCTTTGTGCTTTATTATTACTTGTAAGCTACAAAGCATTTTTCAGTGATTAAAGTTATAAAGAATGGGGCTGGACACTTTTTCCAGCCGGCTGGGAAGATGGCGGATATTCAGACACAGCGCACCTACCAGAAGCAGCCGACTATCTTCCAAAATAAGAAGAGGGTCCTTCTGGGAGAAACGGGCAAGGAGAAGCTCCCTCGGTACTACAAGAACATCGGTTGGGGCTTCAAGACCCCTAAAGAGGCCATCGAGGGCACCTACATTGATAAGAAATGCCCCTTCACCGGCAACGTCTCCATCTGGGGGCGGATCCTGTCTGGCGTGGTGACTAAGATGAAGATGCAGAGGACCACTGTCATCCGCCGAGACTATCTTCACTACATCCACAAATACAATCGCTTTGAGAAGTGCCACAAGAATATGTTGGTGCACCTGTTCCCCTGCTTCACGGATGTCCAGGTCGGCGACATCATCACGGTGGGTGAGTGCAGGTCCTTGAGCAAGACAGTGCACTTCAACGTGCTCAAGGTCACCAAGGCTGCAGGCACCAAGAAGCAGTTCCAGAAGTTCTAACCTCATCTGGCCTCCTTCCCAAGGGAATAAAAGTTATTCTGACTTGGAAAAAAAAAGAAAGAATGGGGCTAGGCAAATAGCTCAATGGACTAAAGCACCTGCTTAGGCAGACACAGGGACCAGGGTTTGAGCCCCAGCGTGTCATGCTGGGCCCACCTACCAGGCACAGTGAGACAGACTGAGACTAGGCATGGTGGCACAGGCTGCGCTTGCAATCCCGGTGCTAGGGAGGCTGAAAACAGGGAGGCTGTGATTCCAGTCTGTGTTGCAAGACCCTGTAGACCCTACACTAAATACATAAAAAAATAAAGTTATAAAGAATGCATTTTGATATTTTAAATCAATGATGCACACACATTTCAACGCTTACTATTATGTATTAGCCCACTATAATAAAATATTATTTTTGCATTAATTTGGGGCAGGGGGCTCCCCTGTCTATGTCGTCCCTTCCCCGAAGGAGTTTTTAATCATAGGTGGCAGGAAGGAGGGCGTTGTGTGGCACACCAACACATAGCCTCATTGATTACAGATACTGGAGCAGATCGATTGTATTTTGTTTGTTTTTGTTCTTGTTCCTTTTTTAAAAATATGTTCCATCTGAACAAACAGCAACCATCAAAACAGAACTGAATAACAGTTAATACCCTGCAAGCACAAAACCATGTGCTCTCAACCTTGCTGAGGTCTGGGTCAATGGATTCGCAGACCTCAGGGCCTCGAGAAGGGCTGAAGCCTCTCCAGAAAGCGAGCAGGGGAGTCAGACCCTGAGAATGTGAAAGTTGGTTTTTTGGGGGTGAAAAACCTGAGCTAGCATGATCGTTCTGGAGCCTTACGGAGCCACAGAATATAAAGAGATTCTGTACCCACCACACTAAAATGTCCTGGGTGCTAATGGTTGTTAGGGGAATAAGAGGTATTCCAAAGCCTCCTTGCTGTGGCAGTAGTAAAGTTTGAGAAATCTCTCAGTCATGCACCTGACTTGAACTTCTGGGTGGCAAGGATTTATGCTATGTGAAACACTTTTGTTCACAAAAACAGTGAGAACTTGCTCTTCCTTTATCGTTCAGTAAAGGTAGATACATGGTTCTTACTTCATATACAGAATGTGGTTGTATTTAATGATGAAGACACATAAACAGTTAAACACACACACAACTGCCTAAGAGTGTTACCGGCATCTTGATCACAAAACTCAAGTTTTCAAGATATTGGAAATAACCTCAGAGAAACAAGCTCATTTCTCCCACGCTGGCAGCTAGTGGTAATGACCCAGATTGACAGACATTAGGGGAAATAAAATGGCATGTGGCCTAGTTTCTCCAAGTAAGGTGGGAAGCCACGGAAAGTTTTCTAGCAGAGAAGTGATTACTGCTGATGTATTTTAACATAACCAACCGGTCACGCTGTTCAACTGATTATTGCTGACATATTTTAACATGTTAACTGGTCACGCAGGGCTGGGCAGGAAGCAAAGGAAGCAATTAGACTGTGAGTGCCACAGTGCTGGGACGAAGGCTGATGGGCCGTGGGGTACTCTAACAGCAATGGAGGATATTTCTGGGCATGGTGCACTGCCAGGTAAGGCCACTAGCTTGTCCTGATAAAATGCATGTGACACCTAAGATCAGAAAGGATAGCTTCACGGAGGATTGAACATATTCGTTGACATAGGTAAAACTGTAGATGAAAAAAAAAAAAAGAAAAAGAAAATCTGGGGAGGAGAGGGAGAGTTCAGTTTACATATCTGAACGGACATAACAAGCGGGAGCTGGGGGAAAACATCAGCTGCATTTTCCAACACAGCCACGCCTTTGGAAAGGCACTCGGAGACTGCAGGAGGCTACTTAAACACTAAGCAGAAAAGGGACAGAAGCCCAGGATGGTGGGAGATTTTAAAGGACAAAGGCTGGAAGGCTGATGAGAAGCCAGCCAAGGAGACCAAGAACAACACCTTGCAAGGGAGGAGGGCCAAGAGAGAAGGCGTTTGGGAAGCCCAGGAGGAAGCTATCAGGCAGATTACTATGCCAAGCGGAAGAGGAGTTTCTGCACTGGCAAAGAGGGGGCCATTAGAGACCTTCCCAAGAGCTACTGGATAGGACACAGGGATAAAATTTTGATGCTTGGAGCTCATTGAAAATGACATTTGAGAAGAAACACAAGTGATAAAGATGGACACATAATTTGTCGATTTTACTCAAGAAAAGCACAGCACAACGCGTTAGGAACAGCAAGAGCTCCTCCTCTTCTTCCATTTCCGTCCTCTCCCCAGGCATGGATGGGTGACATTGCCGAGGGCTTGCATGATAATGAGAAATACTAAATAGGAGAAAGAAAGTGACCATGCGGAGGCAAAATACTGGCAGAGGCAGGGTTCTTGGATTCAGGAGAGGAGCTGAGATCTGACCAGGGCAGTTAGGCAGGAGCGGCAGTGTAGCCAGGGTACGAACGGCAGCCCTGGGCTCCAAGTGAGAGCATTGTTTCTTAGAAACCACAGGAAACAAGGTCACTGATGAGTCTCTCAAGTGACGAGCAGCGCTGTGGGCACTCCTTAGGCCAACAAGGAGACTGGGCAAGACTGGTGATGTTACCCCAAGCTGTGTTTGAAGGATGTCACATTTCAGTGAGGAATGAGGGAACATTGCAATTGTTTTTTGTCATTCAAGTTTCGGGCCTTCTTCAGATTCTAATTCCCAGTCAGTTGGTGGGCCACATGTGAAGCTGGAGCAGCGGGGAAAATGAGGTCATCAGGAGGGGAGAGCTACAAAGACAGGGAGACCAGGGCATCAGAAGGGTCATCTGCCCAGATATCAATATTCTGAGAAGCCACCACCTTCAAGCCTCTCTGGACCCTAAGGCATCTCCTCTAAGGTTGGTGTCCTATGCAGCCAGGCCTCTGAAGCCAACCACTCCCTTGGCTCTTCTGCACCTCATGACCATGTGACCAAAGCCTGGTGATTTGCTTTTGAATTTTTAAGAAAAAGAGAAGAGCATCGTGCACACAGAACCTAGTATAGAAAATTATAGCAGACGACTGGCTGGGGAGAGAAGTTCAGAGACTTGAAACACACTCAAAAACCTTTATTTTCTGCTGGTCTGGCTTGATTAAAAGCTGCCTGTGGGATGTCACTTGATTCATTGCCTTGGATCCACCCTGTGAAGGATACAGGAAGTACTCTGCTGCCTAAATGTTCCTTCGTGAACCAGCAAAGCTGGTCCCTACGGTAGTACAGAATGGGTAATTTAAATCATTGATAGGTCGCTTTTCAGTTTAAGTGTTTTATATTCACTTCTTATTATAGCATTCAAGGTTTCCAGTTACATTTAGGAAAATCGTGCAAGGTTTATGATTAATAATGAAAAATTTACTTCCCTTTACAAATGTTTTTCAAATTTATATGACAATGAATTGGTGTCAAGCTTCAGGACAGAACATCTAAAATCCAACTCAAGTTCTCAGCACAATTGTCTTTATAGGGTCCACTATGTTTGCAAATTGCAACACAGCCTGCAATGTTTCAGAGGAAAATGAATTTTTAAATAGTATTTTTGATGGCTGATGCATGTAATAGTTAGTGACAGTTTGGATTATTTGATTGTTTTAATTCATTTGTTTATCAAACTTATTTCAGGAAAGAACACAAAATAACAAGCTATGTGAGGAGGAACATCTATTTATTAATATTATTATTATTATTATTATATTTGTTTATTTTTTATTATGGGCTTGCTCAGCCTGCCCTGGAGGTGGGGCTGACACAGCATGTGGTGCCAGGGATCGAACTGCGTTCTCTGCGGTTGCCTAAGCATTCCTAAGCAAGCACTTTAAACCGCTAAGCCATTTCACCAGCCCAGGAACATCTATCTTGATAGCAGGTTTCCAATCTATTTGACTTGTACAGAAGAGATATACTAAGGTAACTTTTTGTACCTTAACATGTCAAAACTCAGAAAAAAGTAAAGTTGAACTTAGTGCTAGTTTTAAAATTACACAGATAAGATACATAATTGTGTAAGATTATGCATTCTCTCATGAGTGTTTTATTGATGTAAAGCATTATAATCCATCATAGAATTATCTGAAACTTTACAACTAATTTTCTCAAGGTTTGGTATTATGCAAATGAGGTGAGAAAACTAGCTATTTAGAAAAGCTAGAATTTCCTTGATATTGAATATTCAGAAAAGTAAATCCTGTCTTTGGATCAAAGTATCTCCCACAGGAATATGGGTTCCTTTTTAAAACTTTGATGTGATTACATTCTTCAAAAATGGTCAGTCCCTTTCAGTTTTCACTCTCTTTTCTAAAGCCCTGGCTATATATTCTCATTGCTAGGTTATAATTTCAGTCCCAGTGGCAATATTTCTTTCAGGATTACTGCACCCTGCCATCGGGAGAAAGGTGGGAAGGCCCAGACCGGGAACCTCTCAGGGAGCCCTGCTGGGCCAGGAATGGGACCTCAGCAAGCGTCTCGTTAGCTACAAGTTCTTACTTTGTTCAGAGCCACCAGCCAGGCTCACATCACAGCCCCTACCATCTCCCTCTCTCTCTCTCTCTCTCTCTCTCTCTCTCTCTCTCTCTCTCTTTCTGTATTTAGTACATGGTATACAGGGTCTCACTAGACAGATCAGACTCACAGTGATTCTCCTATCTTCAGCCTCCCAAGATTATAGGCATGCGCCACCACAACCGGTCTCATTCGTCATCTCAGTGTGCCCTGGGGGTGGGGCTGCCACAGCAGGCCGGGGTTCAAACCCCCATCCCTCTGTCTGCCTAAGCTGTTTTGTTCTCTTAAGATGAATCAAATGCATGACTGAAATAGCCAGAGACAGTTCAACTTTCCTGACAGAGAGGAGATGCAAAGCTTTAGGTCTGCACTGTGACTTTACTGGAAACTCATTCATGTAGAACTGACCAGAGATTTGCCATCTGTTGGCTGAAAATATTGATCATCTAAGGACTGCTAGCGCAGCGTGAGTGGGAGCCCCCCGCTCAGCCCAGGAAAATGAAAGGATGCTTTCCTACTAATCTTAAAACACAGACTGCAGTGCACAGCCTTTGAAGTGGATCAGGCCGCTCGGCCTGAGTGGACCTCACGTCCTGGGCCTGGGACTGCATGTGGCGGCGCAGGGCTTCACAGCTGCGCTCTCTCGTCTCTCAGTTCTCATCCCATGGGACTCGGGCTCCTTTCTGCTTCGGGACCACGCAAAGCCTTTCTCCGCTGTTCCCTCCTCCCAAGACACCGATTCCTTCTGGCTTTTTTTTTTTTTTTATAAAGAATTTTTTATTTTTTATTTTATTTTTTTTCTTGTTTCAGAATTTTTGTTTGTTTATTTATTTATTTTTGTGGCTGGCTCAGCGTGCCCTGAGGGCAGGGCTGGCGCAGCATGTGGTGCCGTGGATTGAACTGCTTTAGACCACTGAGCCATACTGCCGGGCCCCTCCTTCCGGCTTTTGTCACGTGGTCTGTTCCTTTCCTTTCGCTTGCAGATGAGCACCACCTTGTTAGGGACACGCTTGGTCTCCCCACCCTCTCCGAACCAACCTTTTCCTCAGCCACCTAGTGTTCCTTATAATTTTATGAAATAAAATTTTTTATTTGTTAATTCATTACTTTTGGAACCAAGTGGAATGCGAGCATCAGGAGGGGCTTGCTAACTGTTATAGCCACTATTATAGCAAAACGCCTGACATAGGCAGGTATTCATATTATTTCATGAACTAATTGAGTACAGAAAAAGGTTATCTTAAAAAATCGATATTTTAAAGAGGTTTTTATCAGAGGGAAAGTATTTATACACTATACAAAAATAGAGCTCCAGAAACAAAGATTATATCTCATAAATGAAAATTATTTTATTAGTCTTAGAGAAGTATTTTTAATCTCATTTTCTAGTCTTATGATGTATTCCACTGAGAAATCTTTCAGCCAAATTATTTCTAGGTAAATGAGCAAAATAAAATGTTGAGGCTGTTGTGTGAGCTTGACTGGAGCTACAAGAAGCCCAGGCACCGGCAAGATACCTCAGTGGTCTAAAGTACCTGCTTAGACAAGCTTAGGCTGGTGCAGGGGACGACAGTTCAATCTCCAGCACCGTGTGCTGCAGCAGCCCTGCCCTCAGGAAATGAGAAAAAAGATTAAATCACTGGGGTTCAGTCCTCCCTGTGCTGTGCCAGCCCCGCCCCCAGAACGTGCTGAGACGGGGCGTTCGAGACTGGTCGTGGTGGTGCGCGCCCTGGGAACAGGAGGATCACCACGAGTCCAATCTATGTAGTGAGACCCTGTCTGTAGACCCCGTACTAAACAGGTTAGAAAGGACAGGACAGGACAGGACAGGACAGGACAGGACAGGACAGGAAAGGAAAAGGTCAGCCAGCCAGCCAGCCCAGAGCAAGACTCAGTAAACTCAAACAGAGCACAGAGGTGCTTGATGTCTATGGCCCGGAAGCGCTGCTTCTAGAAGTGGTGCCCAAGGTTTCCGAAGGACAAGGGAGAGAGAACGTAGGTGCCCCCTTAGCTGAAGTTGTCCCTCAGCTACTGGAGAGTCTGTGAACTGCCTTGTGGAGTCTAATTCAGGAAGTCACTAGACGTTACTTGAAACGATTTCTCTTCCATGTGCACGCTTGTCACAAAACTAGGAATTCTGTACAGCTACACAGTTGGGAAAGGCTTTGAAATACTGAGTTGTGACTCCATGGCTATAGTTTAGAGATAATTTAAATGTAAGCTTTTTATCAGCTTTCAAACATGTAAGTCAGACTTGTTGGCTCAAACTCTCAAATGGATTCTGTATGAAATATAAAATCAAATCATTGGTTATTTTAAACTAGTTTCAAAAGAGCATTTCCTGTGTAGTATCTGATTATGCTGTAAAGATAAACAAAATTTTATTAAATTACAATAGGCTTATAGGAATGGCATTCAACTGTAACATCATCAAATAATATTTTATTGGAAAGAGTCAGATAGTCATCTGTCTCTCTGGATGTTTATTCGTGACCAAGAATCCTTGTTCACTGACAGTCTAAAAATGTACAGCAATGTCAAATGTCAGCCTGGCCAACTGAAATTCATATTCAAAATACTGTGCTGTTTCCATACTTTTTTAAATGATAGAAAGCATTTATGAAGTTACTGACCTGGGGATCACTGGATTTTCATTAAGGGAGGCAGGGATAAGGTGAGCAAAATACTACTCTGCATGTGAACCTCTCCCTCCCTACATGCAACAATAAGAGCTTTCACAATATTGTGGGTGCTTGAAAACACCTATAGAAAGTGTGTTAGCAGCAACGACGATATTTTACAGTATTTCAGCTTAATAATGTACGAATCAGATCTAAACACCCCATCTACCTTTTGTCCTTTCCACACTGCGCTAAATGGCACTGGAGAAGGGAACCCACGAGAAAAGGAGCTAAACGCTAAGTTCTACTTAGAAAGCGAATTCTTGTCCTCTTCTCTTCTAATGGGCAGAAGAGGAGAAAAGAAAAATCCAAGTGTGTTTTCCACAACAGTGTTGAAGTCTGTGGCTTTGGTTATATGGAGTTCTTTTAAAAAGTAGATTAAATACTTAGATTCCATCACTGATGGTAGCATCATAATAAATTTCACATCTATTAGAAAACATAAAGTTGGTGAACACGTAGTAACTTTAAGTTAAAGGGTAAGGGCGCCTTGTCCTCTGGCTATCTTTCCTAAACTTACACCAGTACAAGAAATATTCAGCTTTGAATCATTCTGTGCACAAGGCCTGGCAATTCATCTCCTTGCACCTTAGTGCCTGCCACATTTATTTCCCACATTGTCAATACATATTTTCGAAAGAGAAAATCTGATTTTCTTCCTACCACCTCAAAGTTTCAAATGAATGCTTCTTGCCTTCCAGAAAAAGCACAGACTCTAAAGTGTCCCTGAAAGACCTCCATGGTTTGGCTCAGATACCTACAGTCTACTTAAAGTGAAAAATAAGGACTTAAAATGTGCATGTTCATATATATATATATATATATATATATATATATATATATATTAATACGTGCTTCTCTCTGGATGTTTATTCATGACAATGAATCATTGCTAACTAATAATCTAAAACTGTGTAGCAAATATCAAATGTCAACTCAGCCTACTGAAACAAGATATTGTGCCTATCTGAACATACTCTCAATGTACAATGATTTATACCAATAAAAGGATTTTAAAAGGCAACCTGGAATTTATGAGACATAGTATTTTTATGATGAGTCATTTGTGATGTTAATTTGTTTTCATGGGTATTGCAAATATTCAATGAGGATTGATTTATTAAGGCCTCAGCTAGTATTCAGACCAGAGAGAAGTAGAATTTGAGATATTAAGATGCATGTAATAAATTAGACCTGTAGATAGCACATATGCCTTATAGGGAAGTATATGATTTTTTCTAGAGCTTTAAATCATAAGCATAAATTTCTCACATGTTCTTGTTACTAAATTTTCTTCTATGTAAAGATCATAAGTTAATCCAACAGTTATTAATAAAACCTTGTTATATAAGAAATAGTCCCCTATGTGCCAGAAATTCAAGGTAGAACAAGGAAGGCAAGAGCTTTCTTCCAAGAAGCTTAGATCTAAGAAAGGGGAGCCCTACACAATAAGCAAGGGTAAGTTAATGCTCAAGGTGAGGTAAATAATCCTAAGTTTTATGGAAAAGGGAAGAAAGTATTGGGATACATGTGAGAGAATGTTCAGAGTGGGAAACTACCCAAAACTAGTGACCACGGAATGCATTTCTTAAGAGAAATCATCTGAGTAGACAAATGTTGTAGGAATACATCACTATGCCAAGACACAGGTAATTCCGGACTGAAGGACAAGGAGCTGAGGTGTCCCTAGGTAGGAATAAATAACATCGCTGGGGCTAAGAAGATGAAGTCAATGGACAAGCGAGAAATCTCTAAGGGAAATGAGTATGGCAGAGCGTAGGGAACACTTCGGGACATCTTGAGGATTTTGGCGTTATTTTAGGAAACCTCATTCTGAGAGGAGCTTTTCAAGATTTGATTATGCAAAGCTTTTCCTATAAGATTATGTATATCAAGTAGACTCCAGGAGACCAAGAAGGAAAGAAGAGAGAGTTGTTAGAACTGCAGTAGGGTCAGGGAAGGGTGTGGGAATGATTCTGCCTGCTACATTGTCAGCTAAATACATATATATACTAGCAACATAATGCTTATAAAATCTAACCATGTATTAAATTCTTGGTTATATATCTTAGATATGAAGCTAAAACAAAGGAAAATATTGAGTCTTTTAACTTTTTTTTTCTTTTTTTTGTATTTTAGGGAAGGGTTTCCAGGGTATTCAGGGTCTCAGTACTAGATCAGACTCGTAGTTATCTGCTTTTTTACAGCCTCCCAAGAGCTGGGATTACAGCCATGTACCATCACGCCCAGTCTCAATTGCCTTCTTAGTACACTCTGGGGGTGAGGTTGGCAGGGCAGGCCCCAGGATCAACTCCCCAGCCCCTGTGCCACTTGGCTGGCCCTTAAACTTTCAAGAAGGGATAAAATTTTCATTTCTATTGACATTTTTTCATTACAAATAATTGAACAATTTTCAAGTAAATCCAAATTTAAACAACAAAGTTGGAGAGCACTAACATTTCCCAAACATCTGACATTTCCTAATCTTAAATCTATAGTTTCTTTGCAGAGTCATAAATGGACTGAGATAAATAACTGAAGTTTTGAAATTGACTTGAAATATACCTTAGTTGACAAAATATGGAAAAGAGTGTGTATATATGTGAAGTTTATAAAAATGCATAAAATACATGCTCTATAAATAGGCCCAGGGCTTTTACCCCGAGCTACATCTCCAGCTGTTTATTTCTGTTTTTTTAAAACAGGATCATCACAAGACACTAAACTGCACAGGTTAGGCTTGAACTTGTGATCCACCTGCCTCTGTCTTCCAGAATGATGTGATTTACAGGTATGTCTGGTCAGGGTCTTATACTTAAAGAGTGTTCTGTTGTCTTTAACTACTTCATTAACTAATTCTGATCAAATACAGAAAATCATGGCCGTATAAGTAATAATATCCACATAATAATGATTACTGCAATCACACGAACGTAAACATCACCAGCCATGATGTGCACTGGAGATCCGCAGAGCTTACTCCACCTCTAATTGCAAGGTTGTGTTGGATGTCCAGACAATAGCCAGCAACTGTGACACACGCTGTAGAGTTACTTTCATAAGGAAAGAAGTAATCAGGTCACACCTGACATTCTGAATCGACTTAGGAAAAGGCTGATTCCGTAGACACCAGTCCTCCATTTACCGCTGAGAAGCCATGGCAGGGACTTGTAGGTATTTAATTGACAGAGGTCATTAGGACGGACTTACCTGAAATTTTGACTTGTGACACCACGCCATCACCGCCATCACTGTGTGCTCGCACCTCTACCACATACTCCCCGTCCCTGGGGATCGGGACCTCTATGGATTGCCTATGAGTTGAATACAACTTTCCCTCATGCTGGCCATCAGGTCTGTACAGTACCTGGGAAGGTCCAGAAATACGAATACTTAATAATCAAGTCCTAAGAAGGAGTCTACGCACACAAGCAAAGTCAACACGAAGCCCCTGCATTCATAAAAAGGCCACATCTAATATTAGCAGTGATTTCATGTTACTTCCAAGTCATATAAATTAATTTCTGCTACTTTGGGGGAGTTCCTTTTTAGGATATACCATAAGGAGGTGAATTTTTTTGAGACGATTAAAAATAAATAAAAGGAATATGTATTTTGAGAAAAAATATGAAAGTAAAATTTAATATATTGAAATGCTCTAAAATTACTTCTTTCAGTTTTAGGTTTTTTCATATTATTCATACATTTAGTGTCTCATATAAAATGCTATAGCATGAGATAGAGGATATATGGAAATAATCTATTTTGAATTTGTAGGGTATTCAGCAGCTGCGGCACAATCATTGCCAGGCAAAATTGACTTCAGACTCTCTATACTCTGAAAGCCTGTATTTGTCTAACAGTTCTCTTCATTAAAGCAATTACCACACATCCCTCATTCATATAATTTTTAAAAAACTTTATTTATGTTATTGCCAGCTCAGCCTGCCCTGGGGGTGGGGCTGGCACAGCATGTGCCGGGGATTGAACTGTAGTCCCCGAGGTTGCCTGAACTTGCCTAAGCAGGCGCTTCAGACTGCTGAGCTATCTTGCTGCCCCCCATCCCTCACTCAAAGGACACATTTTCCTCGAGATTGTGTCATCTGATTCTGCTACACATTCAGAATTCAAAAGCTGAACTGGTTTTGCTAAAACAGGAGAAACTGCACCCATCGATGAAGACTGTATATGTAATAATTTAGCGACCCTCTTCCTACCTTGTACCCTGTGACTGAAGATTCATTTGATAGAGCCACCACACGATCCCAGGTGATTATGTAACGGGAACCAGACCGCACTGAGCTGGTAATCCTGGGGGGCTGGCTAGGAGCTTTGGGAAGAGGTAACACACAATTAATTAATGGTCATCGCCTCCCACATCAGTTCTGCAGACTTCATGCATCAGGAATTACAATGCTGCTACTGCTGCGCCTAACAATACCTACTTTTGAGGAATGCTGATTGTACGCCAGGGGCCTAGTGAAGCATTTTACAGTCATGAGTTCATTTAATGGGCCCAGGGGCTTTGCAAGGTCGGGAATATGGCTATCTTGTGTTTTCTTCTATAATGACTTGAGTACTTTAGCAGGTTCTCTAAGGACTGCCATTTTACTTGGGCACCCTCACTGGCCAGATCTATCACCACTTTTTCATTTTCAAATGTGACATCTCTGGAACACTCCACAGAGTCGATCTTCTTTCTCTCTTGAGTTGCGTGTTCTTCTCTTATGTTCACAATTGCTGGGCTTTCTTTCCACCGCATCATGGTTCCTTCTCACTAACCGCCCTGAGAGGGCTCACATGGGACATGTTGTGGTGACCTCAAGCTTTATCCTGAGCACTCTTCTCCCGCCTTTTTGAGAACTTCTTTAAGCCCTTGAAGAGACGCTTCTACCTTTAACCCAAATTTGTCTCTTGACCTCCATATCTCAGTATGTGCATAGTTTGAAGGTGACGTAACCAAGCACCCAACTTGTCAAGCACAACGCTGGCGGCCTTCCAGTCTCCTCATGGCCAGTGCAGACTCCCAGTTGACTCTTCTGTTTTATCACCCTTAACCCATCACTAACCATTTTCTACCCAAGGCCAGAATAATTTTTAAAGGATAAATTAAGAAAATACTTCTGCCCTGAAATCATCTAATGCTTTCTTATCACATATAGAAAGAACTCATAATCTGTACCCTTCTTCCCAGAGTCTTCCATATTTTGGCTCCCGTGTATCCCCCTGCCCACCTCAGAACTTTGTCTTGGTCCCCGTGGTTTTCCATAGCTGACATGATTCAACTTGATCCGGTGACACAGCTTTACACTACTTATTCTCTCTGTTGGAAACAATCTTCTCCCAGATCACCCCATAGATACAGAATCACTTCTTATTCACCACTCAGATCCTAGACTCCAGAGGATCTCCTCAAAGATCTTCCAGCTACCACTCAGAATTGGCTATCCAAATTATTTCCAGTTATATCTACTTGAATTTGGGACCTTGTACTTGCCTGACAGACACTTATTCCACTGAGCTATCTCTTTGGCTCCTATGTTTTGATGGATGTATAAACAGAGGAACAGCACAGGAATAGAAGCTTCTCTTGACAATTAAAATGTTGAGATTTAAAATGCTAAGGTAACTCGCCCAGTTTATGCTTTCAGTAAGTGGTAGATTGGATCTTGGTCCCATGCCTGTCACTAAAACCTGGCTCTTACAATTGCTCTAGCATCTCAATACCTTTGCATGTTATACATTTGCAAATTTAATAATCTTCATGCATAAAGATTGTTTCTAAAGTCTCTAGAGAGCTATGATCAGATTCTCCTTTTCATGCAATTAATTTGGGTTTAAGAAAAGATATCAGAGTGAATCTTTTTATACATCTACATTTCGTATAGGGTCTACAGGGTCTCACTGTGTAGATAGGACTCATAGTGATTCTCCTGTTTTTAGCCTCCCAAGCACTGGGATTATAGGAGTACACCATGATACCCAGCCTCAATTGCCTCTTGGCTGCCCCAGGGTGGGGCCGGCCAGGAATCAAACCTGGTCCTTGGGTCTGCCTAAGCAGGCACTTTAATCCATTGAGCTATCTGGCTGGCCCTCATAGTGAATCTTGAGAGAGTAGAATAACCAACAAATCAGAGCTGAATGCTACACTTAGTGTACTTACATTTTGCAATGATACATGATTATAAATCAAGTATGGGAAAATGAACAGAACATTAATTTCCTTGTGTGATTCATACATCCTTATGAAAAATTTAAATTGATACATACACAATGACCAGGAAGTAACTACTTGATGGTGGAAACTTTTAAGAGCAATCTTCTTAAGCAAAGTTCTCTAACTTGTTTTTCATAACAGAGCACTGAAGGTGTACCAGTATTCTCTGCAGCTTTATACTGTCTACAATAAAATGTTTTCTAACAATCTTGGAAGATTGTACAGATAGCATTGAAAATAACACATTCAGGCAGGTAGACAGGAAACTTCCCGCAAATGTACCTGTACTGGGATCGAATCATGTGGCCGCTCTGGGCAAGTCTAAAAGCCAGATGGGATACTCACGCGCTTTCCTAGTGAAGGTCTCGATGACTTCGCTTGGAGGCCCACATCCTGCACTATTGCAGGCCCCCACTTCCACAAAATACTGGGTGTCGGGCAGCAGGTTTTCCAGTCTAGCTGAGTACTCCTGGCTGGTGACCTGAACTCTGTGTGCAGCTGCTTCCTTGTCATGGGCAGCCCAGTACCTAATCTGGAAAAACGCAAGAGAAGTAATCGTTTGCCAAGAGCCAGATTCCTCAGTGGCCAAGTTCTTCTCCATCCATTCTGTTACGATGGTGTTGCCCGAGCACTGCACTCTCACATGTTCCAAAAGAAATGTAACCTTCCATCAGTCTTAGAATATGTAAAAGCAGACAATGCAGATCTAATTAAAAACATCAGAGTCATATAAAAGCCTCAGGTCATTGGTTAACAGAGACAGAGAGACAGAGAGAGAGAGAGAGAGAGAGAGAGAGAGAGAGAGAGAGAGAGAGAGAGAGAGAGAGAGACACCAGAAACAACCAACTCTGGATAAGATCTAACTCCAAAATATAAAAGTAATATCCTTGGAAATGTTTGTGCAATAGTTTTTGTAATTTACATCCTGCTTTCTTTCTGTTTACACAGTTTCAAACTTGTTACCAGCCTTTGATAAAAATGTTTGACAAGAATACAACTTTGATCCATCAAAACAGCCACTATGAAGCCTAGGGGTAGCATAAGGTTTCTTCTATCTCCTTTCAAAAGTACATGTACCAAGTTATTTCCTTTCAGACCATTCAAAAGAAATATCAAGACTACACAGAAAAATTTGGTAAGTTATAGAAACTATTTCTTTAAATTCTTTTTTTAATTTATCCATATGACTGATAACACTTGCTGTTATAGCTTGCCTTGTCTGTTATAGCTCAGGAAAAATCATGAATTGCAATTTAGATTCTTCAAATAAAAGTTAATGGAGAGGCCAGGTGTGGTGGCTCACGCCTATAATCCCAGAACTTGGGAGGCTAAGGCAGGAGGATTGGTGCAAGTTTGAGACCAGCCTGGGCTACAAAAGTGAGCTCAAGGCCAGCCTCAACTGCATAGCGAGACTCTGTCTCAAAAAGACCAAAAAAAAAAGTAATGGAGAGTCTAAAACCTGTTAGCATTGCCAAAGTAAAAATTAAAAGGAATTACTCATAAGTATATTAGTAGTTTATATATCTTGCAATGCTTTATAAAATAATAAAATTCTAATTTTATAATTTGTATGCTTGAAAGAAATGTATAATGGCAATATAATTTCGACTTTTTTGCATGACTATTTGAAGCTATTACACAGCTGGCTGGTACAGATTCAGCTGGCAAAAAGTGAGGTTAAGGTATAGAATTAATATGTTTCTAAATAAAAGCCAGTTGCCTGATTCACTGATTTCCTTTGTACTATTTTGATTTTCTTTAGTAATAATCACTTTGTCAATACCAGTAATGCTTTCTCTATGGGTTTACATAGAATTTCTGGGCCATTTCCATCATCTCGTGGGAAAGGCAACCCAGAGGGCAGGGTGAGCGGAAGTGCATCAGGAGACACCGGAAGCTGACCTCTCCGCGGGCGGAGACGCCTCCACCTGTGCATGCTGGTGGTATGTAAATAGATAACGCATCAAACCTCTTCCTTTCCATATGGAAGCGAACAATAAGAGACAACTTGTATGTTCTAATGAAGTGGCAAGCACTGCATGAGGTCACCCACAATTGTCTCTATCCTTTCAAGAGACCCATGAGCGGTAAATTTAACCCATTTTACACCAACTGCAGCAAAATTCCAGGTGGTTCATGAGTTTGTATATATGGGCTTATTGACTGAGAGGCATGCCACCTTTTAAATAATTCCACTGAAACAATTTTTATATCCATTTTAAGGAGCAGATACTAGAGTAGATTAATACAACAAAGGCTACTTTATACCAAGTCATGTAGTCACATGAGGAATTAATCTGTTGTCCTACTCAAAATGAGGTAACTGGCCAAACAGACAGGAAAACATTTCCCTAGTTTATTCTTTGAAGCTATATTCTAAATGACCAACTTACATTTGGCTGAGTCAAGTAGGGAAGTCTGTAGTCAATGTCCTGATTAAAATTTACAATCAATTGTGACAACAACTTAGGTGCCCCTTGTAGCACTGGGCAGAAAGCGTTACTGCGTGTGCCCGTGGGACCTGATTTGCTTACTTTTGAATGTGAGGACTCTATGACATTCTGCACGGAAACCTTACTCAATCTCAACAAATGAAAACGTCTGACACAGAATGATATGAAGCAGAACTGATCTCTCCTGACACATTTATATACACCTTGTATTTTCCAAGAGTCCTAAAATATTGTGTATATGATGTGAAACATGGCACTATCCCTTTATCTGAACTACTCTCTGACTGTGAACACAGAGTTGATTTCTAAATAGACAGCAGAGCTGGGCTATTGCTCCTTTAGACCCCATTTCTGTTTGTCACAGGGTGCAGTACCAACATCGCTCTGTGAGAAAATTTTTGGGAATGAAAGACACAACCTGTTGTGGGGAAGCAGAACTAATTTAATGGCCTGGGCATTAGCAGAACTGAGTTAAGTCTTAGGTGACCCAAAGAGTCCAAATCAATAAATGAGAAGGAAATACCGGGCCAAAAAAAGTAATTGAGCAAATATATAAAGAAAATGCTTACTTTGTTAGTAGGGCAAAAATTCATATTCACATGCTAGAACAACATATGGGTATTTTTTGGTCTATTTAATGTTGTGGCATTTCACAGTTTATGCATATCTACAATGCATACATCACTCTATGTCTGGTGTGACCTCACAACAGTGCTTATTAAATAATTATAGAATCGTGTCACCCCTTGACCCTCTGTACTCTTACCACATTATAAAATCAGTAAGGACAGGTACACATTATTTTTGAGCACTATGTGGAGTACATGCTACTAATTTATTCTAACAAATATTCATTGAAAATGCAATTTATTTATTTATTTATTTATTTTTTTGTCTTTTTGAGACAGGGTCTTGCTATGCAGTTGAGGCTGGCCTTGAGCTCACTTTTGTAGCCCAGGCTGGTCTCGAACTCGCACCAATCCTCTTGCCTCAGCCTCCCGAGTGCTGGGATTACAGGCGTGAGCCACCACGCCCGGCTGGAAATGCAATTTATATCAGGTCCTAGCTTAGATGCTAAGAATGCTGTGGAGAAACAAGCAAATGTGTTGTCTTCATAGATCTCATTTAAAGTAAAAGAATAAATCAAAATGTTTATCATTATTAACACCACTAACAGAGCTAGATAGGTGCTTAATTTTTCTTAAAGAAAATACACTCTTCATGAAAGTATTAGGAAAATGAAAGACTCAACAAGATACTTTCCTGTTTTTAAAAGAATAACTATGCTTACTATAAACTTTTGATCAACAATAGCATTCCTTTTGTACAAAGAGAATAATTACAACCATTCCCAGGAAAATTTGAAAATTTTATAAGTGGTCCTTTTATCTCATTTTCTTTAGTGACTATCAAACCACAGCAATGGAATACTACCAATTATGGACTGTACTGATAAGGAGCATTATGCTGGAAAACTAGACCTATTTCTTTTTTTATTTGCTACTTCTATAAATATTTACATCAAATTGCTAAACTCTATTCTTTAAATTATAAATTTATTTTATTTATTTATTTTTTTCTTGTTTCAGAACCTTTGTTTATTCACTCATTCTTATGGCCGGCTCAGCCCACCCCGAGGGTAGGGCTGGCGCAGCATGTGGTGCCGGGGATCGAACCCTGGTCCCTGAAGCCGCCCAAGCTTTCCCAAGCAGGCGCTTTAGACCACTGAGCCATCCCGCTGGGCCCTAAATTATAAATTTACCATAAAAAATCCCTCACATGAGGAATCTACTAAAGATTTAATACAGTCTTTAGGGAAAAACACCTAAATGTGGTATTTATGTGCAAAGAATAAGACACCAAAGAAGCTTACCCTGTCAACAGAAATAATAACTTTAAATATCCAGATCCCAGAGTAGTGCAAATATCAGTACCTTCTTATGGTTTAAATATCAATAATATAACCATCCAAAATCTGTTTGTGTATGCTTTGTGAGAGCTACTCAAAGTTTCCTTTCATTTTGGCTACCAGCATAGAGATCTACCAATTTTGAGCAGGATTCAGAAACACACACACACACACACACACACACACACACACACTGCAGAGTCCTCCCTCGATACAGCTTAAGCCTAGCTTAGCAAGCCCTAAAAGAGCGAGGGTAGCCTATGCCCGAGGGGCCACCATTACGCATTAGGGACGTAGTGATGCGTGGCTCCCCTTCTCACCCTAGCAGGGCAGGGCTGAGCCACATTTGTCACATTGGTATAGACCACAAGGCACGGCATCCTACTGGTCCACAGGAGCAGCCGGAAGGCCAAGCATCTCTGCATCTGAGCACTACCTTTTGCTGTTTACTTTGTATTTTCCAGCTAACTGCTCTCCACGATCATACTTAAAACAAACAAATAAAAATAAGCCACTTTGGTAGAAGGCTCTGCGATGGGGAGGTATAGATAGATGTATTCTCCAAAATAAAAAAGAAAAATGAAGCAATTTCGTAAGTATCACTTTATGTCCACCATAATAATTTACGCTGTAAGAACATCTGAATAGTTTCCATAGGATTGGTAGCCTTTTATGTTGATTATGCACTAAATCATGTTGATTATGCAATAAATCATGTGTATCAATGTCCAACCCAGCTGCTAAGAGTTTTTGCTGCATTATTTCTGACAGCCTATTTTGCTTAGCTTCATTAAATATATGAAGTCAATGTTTCACCTGCTGAGTGAGCAAATTCAGTCTTTTGTGGATTCTTGGACAGGAGCCCAAAGGGCCTATAATGCTTTTGAAAAGAAGGGCTTGTATTCTCGTGGCCCCCCTACATGGCAGAAAGCCTCTCTGCGTATTAAGAGTGAGAGTGGCAACTCTGTCACTAGCAAAATGAAAAAATACCTAATCATCAAACTTTCTACTGAGAGAACAGTGGAAAGCTATAAAGGAAGAGAATAGCATTGCTAGACCCAGTGTCTGTAGTGATGATTTGCAATACAGGAAATGAAACTGGCTACTAAATTCATCAAGTAGGCCTCAGGACTTCCTCATCTTTATATTTTAACATTCTGCTTTATTGTGTACCTGGGGAGCTCCCAGGCACTGTACATTTTCCTTGGAAGTATAGAGGGGAAATTGCTTTTGATGATCACCTTTCTTATCAAACCACTCGTTTGTCTTCATATTTTAAAACACAAACAGCAACCATGCTATTGCCAGTCAAAAATTGGCCCCATACATTCAGGGGGGCATGTTTATGGGAGAAATAAGTGAGTTTTCTTGATAACTCTTTGAAGGTTGTTGGTGAAAGTTTTTAAAAAGATTTTTTTTTAAAACATGAATAGAAAGAGTACCCATATCATTTACTTCTAGTGTTCTAGTATCATCCACTCTCTGGAAAGGCAAGACCTAGATTAGAGCCTGTTTGTGACAATTACTACTCAGACAAGCATGCGTGAGTATGTCTCTAGTCCAGTGGTGGCAAACACATGCAGCATGCTTTTCTTATGTGTTGCTTTTATTAACTAAAACCTCAGTTTTGGGGTGTAATTGCATTGTGTGCATTTTGCAGTAAATAATTGGGTTTGAGGTTGCAGTGTGAGTACTTCTCCAAAGGGTTCACCATCACTGTCCCAATCTTTTGTTTATAAAACAGATAAGAAGTATCTATCCTTTGAGGTTGTATGAATTCAGTAGAGTACACTTAATTTTTTAGTACAGTGAAGGCTCAACAATCTTCATGACTGTTGATATAATCACAGTGCTCACCGTCCTCGTTGTTGTTAAATGCCTAAGGACATGGAATCCTTGAGAGTTTAAATTTCTTGCAGTACAGCCATGAACTTTTCCCGTGATTCTGTTCTCAAACTGAATTGCATGAAAACCAAATCAAATAGCCCCGTATGGTCAACATCAATGCTAACAACTGAATTTGACTTGGTTCTTGTCCACTCTGGCTTGTGACCAGAACTGTGGGATTCAGTTCCTGAACTGAGGGTCACTGAAATCCTACGAGGCAGTGGTGATTCAATTTTACAGGGGAGAAAATCAATAAAGCTCCAATATTTTCCATAGGGTTCCTAAGTGACAGAGCTGAGACATCAACCATTTCTGCTGGCCCATGAAGTTCCTAACTTTCTACTTAATATAGGTTCAGATATTTAAGTAATCTGTGAAGCCAGATTCCTACATAGCAGCCAGGATTTTTCTACAGATGATCATTTCAGAATATCTTAATTTGCAAAAGATTACTTTTCGCTATTTGGGAACTGTGCATCTAAAAGTCTCCTTGCCAGTCAAGAAGCTTATATTCCTACTACCAGAATCATTGGGGAGGC
>PVJA010035481.1:0-21830 GCA_004027025.1 Myocastor coypus | reverse complement strand
ATAGTATTGAAGTCTGTCATTATGGTTATCCTTTCTCTCTCTAATACAGAGATTATTTCTGTTCTGTTCTCCTTTCTACTTTTGTGTAGTTGTTCCCCTACTTGGGATGCTATTGATTTAGGCATGTCTTTGTCAACTTTAGATATTATTTCTGCTCTGATGTCCTCTATCCGTTTCTCCAGCCATTTTTCCACTTCATGTATTTCTTTTTTTACTTCAGATGTTATCTCTGATCTCAGTTGCTCTATAAGTTTCTGCACTTGTGTGTCTGCCTCAGATGCTACCCATTCAGAGCTTTCATCTGTATAATTCTCATTTTCTTCCATGATCGTGTCTTCTGTATTTGGTTTGGGTGGGCACGGGTCCTGAGATTGCCTCCTACTCCTTGTTGTTATCATTTTGTATGGAAGCGACCTCTGCACTTTGGTGGTGTTATGCTGTGTCTATGGGAGTTTGGTCTGGAGACTCCTAGGTAGTTCTTCTACAGTTCTTCTACAGACTCTTGTGTTGGGGCTCTGGCTGCTAGCTTTTGTGAATCCTGGGGGATGTGGTCTGTAGGTGGAGGTGGAGCTTTGGGATTGAATAGTCCTGGTAGGCTCGTGGACCAGATCTGTTGCCATATGGGCTATTTGATGGGTTCGGTGCTGCAGCTTGGGCTGCAGGGGTTCAAAAAAATAGTGGGGGCAGGCGGGGAAAGAGAAGGCAGGCCAAGGATCCTGACCCAGCCGGCACGTGGGCTCAGCTCCCAGCGGTGCGGTTTGGGTCTGGGCTAGAGCAGGAAGTTAGTCGCGGGAACGCAGAGGCAGGGCAGAGGGGCGCAGGGAGCTTACCCACGGCGGGCACACAGGCTCACCTCCCAGCTGTGCGGTTTGGGTCTCTCCCTTTCTGTCTCTTGTCTCCCTATCCAACTCATGACTCCTTGGGATCAACATGCAATTAAATGTCTTTATAGCAATTGCAAATTCTATTTCCTACTTACAAATTCATCTCCACTATCCTGAGAGCACATCTGACCCTGACACAGAGTCCCTCCCACATCTTTGTCATTGTCATATTTCTGCCTCTTTGGAAGCAAGGCGAGAAATGCCTTTGAAGCGTGTAGGGTATGTAAAGTGTGTCAGGAGCCTGTGGGGCAGGAATGGCCCCAAAGCAAGTGTGGTGTATTTAGGGTAAGCTGGTAGCTTGCTGAAAACAGCTTTAATAGCTCAAATATGAAGTGATAAAAACAAATGCCAAGTGAGCAATGAAAAAGAAAAAATCTAGGAAGAAAGCCCTGAGCCAGGTGGTGGAGGTGACTCACACAGGCAGAGAAAGGGGAAGGGAGGCCCAGAGCCAGGCCACACGGAGACTTGGATGCCACAGTGTGGGTTGCGTGGGCCACAGGACAGTCCACGCAGGGTGTTCTTGTCAAACTTTAATCATTCCCTTGAATGTAAAGTGCAGCTTCTCTTTTGGTTTTAAAACAGTGAAATCACAAATGATTTTAACTCATCTGTGTTTCCAAAAATAAAATTTTCAAAACAAAACCAGGTTCATTCTACACATGAAGTGCCACAATGCTATGGATAAAATACACTTGCATGCGTATTTCTGAGGGCTTATTGTGCAAGGGTGTTCCTCAGTCCCATCACCTAAAATGATCGTCACAATTGCCTTTTCTTCTCTTAGCTGTTAAAAACCATCATGTCAAGTAGCAGCATGACTGCATTTGCCAAATATGATTGGGCATCAGTGATAGGTGTCTTGCTCTCTCTTCTAAGTCAACATTATCTCTTCTCGGGAGCCACTTACTTGAGGGATGTTCACAGCACCTCTTCTTTCCTTTGTTCAAGCCCTGCATCCTGATGAATAACATTCAACAGCTGCGCGTCCAGCTGGAAAAGATGTTCGAGTCCATGGGAGGGAAAGAGGTGAGTCTGGCTTCTCCGCTTCATCTGCAGAACCTGCTTAGGGGCCGATAGCAGCTCTCTCAACCAAGTTGATACGACTTAGCGGGAACAGAAAGCACTGATGTGTTGAGGTCCCACTGGCGGTAAGAGAGTCCTCGTCTTCCACAGCATACGTTAGCTGGCAGAAGTGAAATCCGCGATGGGAGAGGGCTTTTGCTCATGTGTGTATGTGTGCTGGTGACCTGCAGAGTGCCACACAGTGTAGATCTTGCGTTTTACGATGCCAGTTTTGAAGCTTGCTCTGGAACACACTTTGTGGCACTAGTGTTTTCCTATGGCAGCAGTTTGTTTTCCACGTCGAGAAAGCTGTGTCCATACGTGTCGTGTGCTGTGTCTGTAATGTGTCCTGTCTCTGTCCAACACTTTGGCTTGCCCTTCCCTGAGCAGAAGAAAGAAGGAGAAAGATTCTTTTATGAGGTTTGTGCTCGTCCGCATCCTACCTTCCCTGCTGCCCTCCCCTCTGTCCGCCCAGACCCTGTGCTTCCTGCCAGTTCTCATCTGCTTGTTCTGATCAGGCCAAGAGCGGGACGTGGGGCACAGTGTGCATTGGCCTCTTCTGCCTGCCCTGGCCTTGGTGTCTTATAAAAAACAACAACCAAAAAAAAAAAAAAAAAAATGGTACTTTTAATGTACATGTGACCCAGCTTTGTCATATGGTGCAAAACTCAGGGAAAAGTGCAACAGTGATCTCCAGTTATGGTTGATATTTAAATGGAGAGAAGAGTCTTACAGTAAAAGCAGCACTGTTACTCCCTCTGCTACCCCCTTCCCCAGGTACCTCTGCTTCCTCGCTCTGCAAACTCAATTGCACCTGTGGCTGTTAAGGCCTGAAAACACCAAGAGGGGAGAGGCCCCATCCATGCACATCCACCCCAGGGCAACTGTGTCCAGATGTGTGCTATTTGCCATGCAGCTGTCCTCACCTCACCTCACCTTTGCTGTGGGGTGATTATGAAGCAAAGGCAGTGAGGCTGAGGCACAGAGGAGCTACATGTAGGATGCTGCCAGCACTGCTCCTGAGGCCATGCCTCTTTGTGTATGTTGCTTTTGACCCTAGGGAACACTGAGCTGGTCCCCGCTGCGCCCCAACAATGCTTTTTTCATTTTCAGCCTTTGAAACAATGTATTGCTCTTAGCTTCCCAAGGCAAGCCGCACGAGCATCATTGTGAGAGCACAGAGCTTTCAAATCAGAGCTCATCTGAGCCGTGTTCCCGGCACAGTCGCAGTTGAATCCGCGTGAAGCAGGCTGCATCGTAAAGCATGTTAACACTAGCACATGGGCAGGGGACGTGAGCATGTCTCAGGTGCTCCTGCTGATGTTGGGGCACAGTCAGGACCTAAACTCAGGTTCCTTCTCTAGACTCAGTGATGTTTCACATCCAGACGTCTGTATTCATCTACTGTTTAGGAAAGCAGCCTAGAAATGGCTGCTCTCTCACGCGAGATCCTAGCTCCTTTCAGCAAAGTTAGGGACTGGAAGTCGCCTAAGAATTACGTGGGAGCTAAGAAGTCGGACTTCCTCCTGCTGACCACACAGCATGCTGCTCCCTGCCCGAGCTCTGACGTGGGTCACCGCAGTTGGGCTCAGCAGCAACCGGATGAACCACAGGGCCCCATGGTCCGATGGCCTGCCAGCCCCACACCCTGGTGGTGCATGTTCACCAGTCCGAGTGGATGTTTTATCTTGCAGCAATGAGGACAGAGCCCCACCCTCCTGTGTGCTGGGCCAGCACTGCATTATGCAGCTACTTCCCAGCCTCAACATGGATTTTTAGCTCCTGTAAAAGGGTTGGTCTGAAATGTGCATGTTTCCCATTTTCAATTTAATTTCAAGTAAGTGACAAAATCATACAGTTCTTATTTTTACTAGAGAATATGTAAGACAGGAAAATGGGCTTAGTGTCTTCATGCAGTATCTGCTCATTAAACTCATCTGTAATTTAAATGCAAAATGCAGTTTAAAATGTAACAGGGGAGAAATGAATGTCCAGCTTCCAACTGCAGGACCTATGAGGGCAGCAGTGGCACTGGTGCCCTCGGCTCCCTGTGTGGGGCACTCCTTGCCACCCCGTGGCACCTCTCCACCCCGCCTTTCGCCAGGATGGGTCTCTTCTTCTGGTTTCCGGTGTGTTCCCTGCTTGTCTTTAGCAGCTGAACAGAGTTAAACAAGCCCAGGCAAGGATGGCAGAGGGGCCAAAGCATCAGGAAAAAGTAAAACTTGAGCCGAATCTGAGCATGAGACACAGACTGAAGGCTGAGGGTGCTGAGCAAGGCAGGCTCGCCTTCAGGCCATGGCCTTGTGCAGGCCTAGGAGCCCAGGATAGCAGGCAAGGCCTCCCCATGGACACCTGCCTGTGCCTGAGACCAGCGGCAGGGACTGGGTTCAGGAACAGTGAGAAAGGGTTCTGTTGGGAAGGGCAGGCTCTGTGGGTGGTTGTGAGGAGCAGGCCGAGGCCAGCAGCTCCTCAGCTCGTAACAGCTGTGAGTGCCATGCAGGCCCCACTTGCTCCACTCAGTTGGAACTGGCCAGCAAACCTGGGCTGTGCTGCTGAGCTCTCAGTACGTCCAGACTGAGACTTTCCGGAACTGAAGGCTTCTACCCCGCCTTTTGTGCTGGGATGTGCACTGCCTGTGCAGGCCTCATCAGAAAGTGATAGCCACTCACTGCTCAGCAGTGGTAGCACCGCGAGTCTATGAGCAAGCAGGTGCAGGCACCAGTGGGCCTGGACTGGGGGACACAGGAGGACAGCCTCGGCCAGCCCAGACCCCACTCTGCCACCACATGTGGTGAAGAGCCCACTGCCCATCAGAGCCCGGCTGGAAACATCACCCACAAGGACAGTCCTGGGAGCCACGCAGGAGCACTGGCATTCATGGGTGTGCTGTGGCCCCCAGCACCTGTGCTAGAGCACGGAGCAGGAGGAGGGGAGCACCATTTGCTTCCCTGCAAACTGACTTCCTGACTAGCTGCCCTGCGCACAAACAACAGGCATGTTTACTCACAGCAAGACCCTTCTAATGCAAGTGTGTGCATGCACACACACACGTACACACGTCTCACAAACAGTGTGGGAGATGGAGCCTTCAGGAGTGGACGGGGCAGCATGTGCCAGTGGCAGCACTGGTGCCATGGCCTTGCTGTCTGTCAACAGCACAGGTGGCAGCAGGACATTTTGGAACAACTGGCCTTCCTGGACGAATGATGGGTAGAAGCCCAAAAGTGCAGCAGATTTAGCTCAGTTTATATTGCTTTGGTAGCTTAATTATTTCCTGAGTGTAACTCAGTACATACAAATTCCAAATAGTCTATTCATTTTCTAACAGAAGTATGTTTTTAAATATTTTGGGGTCTGCTGTCCAATTCATACAAGTATATGAAAAAATTAAAAATTGAAGATGTACTTTCTTTTCAGGACACCATAAGATCCTAGGCATGGAATTCTGCATAATTTAGCCTGGTTGATTTGCAAGAGTTAGGAACCGCTGTGAGCAGGAGGGGCCTTGGTCGGTCGGGACCCTGGACTGGCATAGCAACCTGAGCAGGACCTGTGTCCCCGTCCCCAGACCGCAGTGTTCACAGGTAGGGCTTCGTGTCTGCAGCAGGTCCGCCTCCTGCTGACCGCACAGCAGGCCGCAGGAGTGGACAGCAGTGCCATTTTCTTCCCACAGGGAAGCTCGTTAGGAAGAGAAACTTTCACACAGCTCTAGGCCCTGAAGGTCTGGAACATCTGGAACATAAGCATATTACCCTCCAATATGTCTATTTTAATAAGAAGCTTAATTACCTTTTTGTTCCAGAGATGTCGATATGTAGATAGATCATATCTGCTTTAGCATGATCAATGCCCAAATGCATGCACAGGCAGCACCAAAATCCACCCCCAAACCTGCAGGCTGTGTGCACCTGGTCACCTGCTAAGTAGCCCCACACCAGACGGGACATAAATGAACCTTCGACTCTTCGTTCTCAGTGTCCCCTCTCGACTTCCCCACCCCTGAGACACAGGGCATGAGGACCCCTGCCCCCAGAGACCAGTGGGACCAATTCCAGCAGCTATGGCCCAGTGGAGAGCAGCTGATCTCACTGAGGAATGGGCCAGTGAGAGGAGATTATGGTGCAGGCGGCACCAGTGCTTCTGGGCTGGACTGTTGCAGGGCGGAAAGGGGGTGATAGTGAACCATGAGACCCCGATGCCCTGCCTGGCTGCACCCTGCTCCCGCACCACTTCTGAGCAACATGTGCTGACTCAGCAGACAGCAGTAAAGGTGAACCTCTGCAAGGGTGGACACAGGCACTGGGAGACGGAGTGGCCAACTTCCAACCATCGGCACTGGCCCGGCCTTTATAAAGACCCACTGCCTACATGTTATATATCATCTTGATGTGATAATTTAAAGAGGCTGAGCAGTGTGTCAGGTTTCGGATCTATCTTACCTCTTGCGTGTAAGTAGATCTAGAATTTAGCCATCAGTAAGGAGCCGTAATCTGCCACTTTGGTCTTTCTCAGTAGCTACAAGCTGTGAGATGAAGCAAATTGTAAGGTCCATGTGATGCAGTTAGAGAGATCCAACCAGTCATATATCTTGTAGTTCTAAAATTGCTTCCTAAGACAGCTTAAAGACTGGGTAAACTGCAAAGTTTAAAACTAATTTAGATAATGGATGTCTCACTATATGCACTATATGTACTCCTACTTCACTATACTCCAAGAAGTAGGAAATAAAAAGATTTCTTTTTAAAAACATTAAGGCATATCTCTGGCCTCAAGGCAGTTACAAGGAGTGAGATCCAGCAGAACAACAGTGAGGGCAGAGGTCCTGACGCACCTAGAGAAAGGCCGGCTCCTGGATGTGGCTGACTGCTCTGCTCCTCAGGCCTTGGTGCTGGGGTCAGAGTGTGTGAACGAGAACAGAGCTGACCCCTTCGCTTGCTCACTCACAAGCATTTATTTGCTGAGCACCTATTACATGCTGTAGGTTTCACCAGACACTGGCCTTCCATAAGTGCTAAGATGCAGGGCCACCTCAAAAACTCAGCTTGTGTTGCATTAGGGAAGTCAGAACAGTCCAGAGGTAAGGTTTGTGGGTGAAAACCCTGCTTTCTAGGCTGCAGTGACCCTGCAGGTGGACACTGCATTGGAGAGCTCACGCTGCAGCAGCAGAGCACACACCAGCCTCTGCTCCAGCATGGGGATGAGGCCCCAAGAGGTGACACACCCTGGCCTGCCTCAGCAGCTCTGAGAGTCACTTTCAGTCACGCAGCAGCAGGTAGTCAGCACACTGAGCACTTACGGTGCCGGCCTTTTACTTCGGCAGCATGCGAACACCGCTCAGTTTCTTTCTCCGCCTGTCTCTGAAATTAAAGCTAACCAATTGAATTTAATAGAAAATTAAGAGAGTAATGAAGCCTAGAAGGGCAACTTGTATTGGGGTTATTTAATAAATATGATTAAGAATCTAGAGCTGCTAGCACAGGAAGTTATGCTTGCAGCTGTGTGTGAAATTAAGAAAAGGTGCTGGGGGATGAAGAAGAGGTCGAGAGGCCTCGGGACCAGCAGCCCTGCTCCAAATGAAATACAGGCAGCGCAGGCACAGCATGGTAACTTGATTCCCAGGAGCACCCACAAGGCCACACTCACCCACATCCTGCTGTGTCTCTCTGCAGACTGAACTCCTCTGAGCCCAAAGAAAATGCAAGGAGAGCAGACCAGGGCACAGCAGGAAGCATCTCACCCTCGCTGGAGTCTTCCCACCTTGTCCCCTGACTTGGTCCATCCTATGCCCTCCACACAGTCACCCTCACCTGCTCACTCCTGCCCCACCAAGCCCCGAGTCAGTGCCCTGACTGCAAAAACCCAGGCTCCTCACTTTCCTAGTGTCTGCCCTTATTATTTCTGCTCTTTGATTGACGCATTATCATTGCACCACCTGCTTGGGGATGCGACATGATGACTCAGATCCCTACATGTTCTGGTCTGTAATGACCAGCTGAAGGTAATGACCACCTTCACCACCTTAAAGTTTATCAGTTCCCAGCATGCTGCCAGTGGAATGAACACCAGAAGTTGTCTATCAGACATGGTGCTGGTACCAAGCGCCTGCCCAGTGGGTAGTGAGTGCCGTTGCCCAGATGGATCCCCACACTGGGCATCGTGTTCGTTATGAACAGTGGTGTTATCAGCCAGTGAGAGTGGGCAGAGGAGAAACAGCAACCGCAGCACTCGAGAGTGGCTCCATCGGCATGGTGTCTCAGCTCCTGTCTTCCTGACGTCCTCTTACCTCATCCAGGTTCACAGTTGCCAACGCATGCAACCAATAAGCTCCAGGGTCCTCTGCGGTGATCCTCTGTGAGTATTGCTTTTCTAATGACCGTGGCTTTCGAGCAAGCAGCCAAAGAATGCAGATCTTTGGATAAGCCAGACACCTTGCACCTGGCCTCAGTTTTCCAGTAACAAAATGAAAGGTTGACCTATGCTCTGAGATTCTGTGGCTTTGAGGCAGGAACTGTGTTAGCGACCCACCAAGGGATAGCGTGCAAGGTGTAGGCGAGGAGGAAGAAATGATCGAATGCACAGAAGAGAATGTCACATCACTCGGGTGAGGCTTGGCAGTGTAGTTCAAAGCAAAGCGGGACAGTTACACGTAACTGGAGACTCGGCTGGCACTCACCAACTCCAGACTGCTGTGAAGGGATTCGGTGACAAGACAGTCTTTTTTTCCTTCAGTGGTCTGGGCTGAAGAAATGAAGCAAGCATCTCTCAGAGGCATTGCGGTGATGGGAAGCACAGTGACAGTTAGATCCCTGACTGCTTGTGGCTAATTAGGACGGGAGACAGCTGCTGGTGCTCTTCAGCTTTCGGAAGCCAAGAACTTAGATGCACAGATTTATATTCTGTAACTGATGCTTCCGGCATAACATTCTTGCCAATCTGATAGGAAAATGCCAGAGTCTGTCACTGAAAATGGTCGTGCTCCTGCAGAGGCCTCTCCAGGGAGGAGGAATGCTAACAAAACAGCAGTGTTGTGAGAGAGTGCGCCCTGGCCTGCTGCCGAGAAGATGGGGTGCTATTTCTGACAACACACCACACCTTCCTCAGAGAGGCCGTAGTTCTACAGAGTGGCTTAGGGCACGTCAGGGTCAGCATCCCACTGCGGCATTCACTGGGGAATTTTCACCTGTTCTTCAATCATATATTTTAAGTAAAAGTAGGCTTTACAAGATGAATTGGTTCTGATAAGTGGAAGGGCCACAGAGATTTGATCTTTTGCAAATAAGAGAAATCGAAAGAGCTCAGCTAAGCCTGCATGAAATGACCTGAAGCATTTCCCTGGTTGAAAGCCAGCTTGACGGGTCAGCAGGTGCAAAGCCTGCATTCAGATTTATAAAATAACTCTGGGGATGATGGGGAGCAGGGTGGAAGGGGAGGCGGCAAATGGGAGCAACAATGGTGAAGCCACAGAGTGAGGGGGCGGCAGACAGAGACCAGGGCCAGGGCATGCTGATCACACTCGGTGTCCCAGGAGACAGGACAGAAGAAGACAGAAGTTAGCGATGATATTCACACTTCTGCCCGAACAAGGATGTGTCACTAGCCCAGGCAGGGAAAGCAAGAGGAAAAGTAAATGAAGGGTGGCCGGGT
Organism: Myocastor coypus; assembly: GCA_004027025.1. Classification (NCBI taxonomy): domain Eukaryota; kingdom Metazoa; phylum Chordata; class Mammalia; order Rodentia; family Myocastoridae; genus Myocastor; species Myocastor coypus. Next base: position 12,240 of record PVJA010035481.1, on the reverse strand, counting down.
GGTAACTGCCAGTCCTGTTGCACCATGACTCGGCTATGGGGACCATGAAGCAATGCCCAGGGTGTGGCTCCACACAGAGAGCAGATGAGGGGTCACTCCCAGGGCGCAGAGCCCTGGGGACCAGCTGACAGCTCAGGGAGAGCACAGGAGGTCAGAAGCAACCAATCCAAGCACTGTTAACAATTAAGGCATGAACAAAGGGTTTAAAACTGAAGGACACAGGAAACGGGCCCTGGCAGAATCAGAAAATAAGCACATGGGGGTGGACAGTGTGAACAGCGGCCAGCAGGACGGAGACTGGGCTGTGGCCGTGCAGCATTGCAACAGCAGAGGTTTCCCGTGAGCTGAGCGAGGGAGGGGTCAGTCCACATGCTGGCACCGTCCGGATTCTATGACTGCCTTCCTTGCGTCTCCTGTCCCGGTGACTTCCTTCAGCCCTGGGGATGCCTGGGAGTGCAGGGTGCTGGGGCAGAAACGCAGGCAATGGAAGTCATGCTGAGGGAGAGCGGGCTGGGAGGAAGCTGTCCTAGGAGAGCCCACTGCCTGGGGTGAGGGACACTGTGGACTCTGCAAAAGGAAGTGGAAAATAAACTGTGCTTTACAGAAAAAGTAAAAATGGGCCCTAGGACAAAGAAAAGACTCAAAAGACGCCTCACCTGCTGCCTGTCTCCTGGGCAAATTATTTGTAACACCATGACTCATGGCATAAAACTTGGTTATTGCCTGTATGTGGCCATATAGCTTATTTGCTCATTTAAACTATGCCCTGTCAGGGTGGATTTTGGAGCACCTCCCCGCACCCAGCCTTTCCTACAACAGGAAGATGTGTGTTCTGGAGTCCTTTGTGCAAGTCCTTAAGCTGACCCAGGATCCCTGATTTCCTTGGGCACAGTCCAATTCCCATGCAACCTTGATCCAGCCATCCAAGGGACTTGTACAAGACCCACGTGGCAGTGCAGTGCCCAATTTAGTATAAATTCATTAACTCTGAATTTGGAATTCTCCAAGCTTTTTTCTTTTTTCTTGCTAAAAATAAATAGATACAGAAGTTTGAGTTTATTTCTGTTATACTATTTACATAACTGTTGAAAATTTATGAAATAAAATTAAGTAGCCTTTTGCCTTTCCTAAGTAAATAATGCTTTTTAAAATGTGCTTTTGACAATTTATGCAGTGAACTCTCAAATCCCACTATCTTATTTCTTAAAATATTAGAATATTTGAGACTAAAGAAAATAGCTCCATGTGGGAACAAACAGAAATGCGGAAGAACGTAAGGACTGGCAATCCTGCCATCCAAAGAAGGTGACTTGCAGCTGGGTCACCCAGGGTTCTGCCCATTTCCCTCACTGTTGCAGAAGACCTGCAGCTTGTAAGAGCCACACGTATTGGCCTCAGAACCACTGTGGTCAGCTTAGTGATGTTTGGATCACCTACTAACTTGAACCCAAAATTCTCCTTTCTCTGCCTTTTTTCCTTTTGCCCTAATTACATGACAGAAAACTTGTCTGTGTCTACTTAGAAACCCAGAGCTATCAGAGCTGTATCTGTGCTTAAATGTTGTAGTCAGACAGCTTCTGATTTCCAAGTAATAGTGATGTGATAAGAAATGTCTAATGGGGAACACTCAAGGTAGACTAAGGTATGGGAGATGGCCCGATTCATCCAGGCGGCCTGAGTAACCACTGTCATGACTTGCCAGAACAATTCACTCCACTGGTAATCCAAAGCTCGAACATGTGAAAATAGAGGGAGAGACAAAGAGGGACGGAGGGAGAGAGGGAAGGAAGGATGGAGGGAGGGAGGACACCATTATGGTTGTATGACCTTCAGCGTGATTCTCTATTGGTACCACAAGACATCACTCATTCATCAAGTTAAAATTTAGAAATGTTTGCTCATCTGGCAGAACACTCAGGGACCGAGCTATACAATCCAAGGTGGCAAGTGGACAGACCCAACCCTGCTTGTATTGATCAGGGTTTTACTTAGAGGAACAGAATAGATATACCATAAGGAATGGATATTAACACCAAATATACAATCTATGAGAAATTGTAAGATTGGCTTACAATAGCCACAGAGTCAGATGAGGAAGCACGCACAGGGCGTCTGCATGCTCCAGACTGAAGAATTCAATCCCGAGGCCTGGACTTCACTGCAGCACACCATGTAAGTCTCTGTTGGCTGATGGGTCTGCAATGGAAGACTGAAGTGTCTGTAGATGGACGCTGAAGAGTCTGCGACGGATGGTGAAAGATCTAAGCTGGAGGCCGAAGAGTCTGCGCTGCAAGCCAGAAAATGTAGTCCCGTCTCAATGCGAAGACTGAAGCTTCTCCGACAAAGTGAAGTGTTGACTCCTCCTTCATTCCTTTAAAAAGTCTTTTTGTGCTCAGTCATTCTGATGCGGGCTCATTGAGCCCTAGGGTGGAACCAATCATACCCCAGGACGGGCCCTTGATCCTGTTCTAGGGAGAAATCCAATCATATCCTAGGCAGGCCCTGGTGACACTCCAGGGAAGTACCAACTGTACCCCAGAGTGGGGCTCCCACCAACAGGGAACCCGGCTGCTGGATCATTCAGCCAAGTTGACACATTGTGTCAACCACTACACTGCTCTCGGCCTTTTCACTGGAGGGTACTGTCTGGGCAGAGAGCTCCCTGGTGCATGGGGAGTGGGAACCCAGGCCTAAGTGCGGCATTGCTCTCTCACTCCCTTCTTGGTCTTTTTATCCATGCAAAGTCAATGTTAAACTGCTCTCAGAGCAATAAAAAGAAAAATACAATAATCAGTGCCCTGTAGGCTTCCACACTATTGGAACAGGCCAGCTACACGGTCTCTCTGCTAAGGCTGGGGAGTTGTTCTGGTTGAGTCTGCTGTCCTTCCAAGGCCTCACGGGATCGTACATGGAGGTTCTGTGGTGACTGGACCATGGAAGTGCTGCTGAGTGAGGGATGTGGTACCTGGACTGGCCCCTGGGCTGATTAGCATAGTGCTGGGTGTGGCTGGATGGATTTAATAAAGACTAAAGGGAAGACCCGCCCAGGGTATGGGTGGCTTGTACCCTGGATGGGACGAAAAGGAGAAGGGAGGCTCACTGCCTGCTGCTGTTGCCTGCCTGCCTGCCTGCCTGCCTGCCTGCCTGCCTTGCCATGGGCTGCCGATGCCCTGCCCTCTGCCCTGCCGCACTGCCGCCCTGCTGCCCTGCGTGCCACCCTGCCCCAGAGCCAGCCAGCTGTGGTCTGACACTCTATGAGCTAAACAAACTTTTGCTCCCTTAGGTGTTGGGAATTTTGACAATGAGAAAGTAACTAAGACAAACCCTCAGGATTAAGATGGCTAGACCAAAGCCTGCATCTGTCTGAGACCCTCCCACTGATTCTCTCTGTAGCCAGTGGTACTTGCACCCCCAAATTAGCTTGATGCCATTTTACTCTGCAAAAGTAGATGGGATGGGAAGGAGCTATAGACATCGGTGGTGGCAAATGACATTTCTGAAGGCTCAAGAAAGGATTTTGATTTCAGAGAATAGTCGGATTTCCCTTTATATGACTGATGTAATGTTTCTTTTATCAGATTTTGTTTGGTCTTCACCAAAAAAGCAAAAAACAATTATTTCACAAAAATACAATCATCAAGCTGGACAAAAAATTTCTAATATGTTTGGTAAAGCATATATATGTCTTTCACTTTAATTACAGAAGTAATTTTGGTGTGTTTATTTGTTGTTGGTGTTTATAAGTTATTTTGCAGTCTTCACTGACACTATTCTAAGAACACATGAGATTTTTTTTTTTAATCTTTTTTTGTCTTTTTGAGACAAACTGCTCAACTGCTATGCTATGCAGTTCAGGCTGACCTTGAGCTCAGGCTGGTCTTGAACTCACACTGATCCTCTAGCCTCAGCCTCCCAATTGCACAAATTAGATTTTAAAAGCTGACTTTTGATGTTTTCACCATAATAAGAAGCATCACAAATGTTTTCTTAGTCTAATTATTTTTCTTTTGCATCTAAATTTATTCACAAGCTTAGTTTCAAGCTGTAAATAGTTGAATTATTAAAATAAAAAGTTCAGCTTTGCATCTCAAATGGAGTTACCATGGCATCCTAGGAGAGAGGCCCCACCAACAGTTTTCAGACATATGATGACATGCATGGATAGTTTGTTTATCCTATCGCTGAAAATTCTGGAAAAATATAAAGGTACTTTTCAATAGGCTATAGCACAGTACAGGCTTAACACCCCTAGACTTGATGCTCAATGAATTTGGGGTTTTGGAACAGTTCAGGTTTCAGTTCAGGCAGCAAACACTAAGCCAGCAGAGGCTGGGTGCATAGTCCCAAGTCAGAAAACTGAACTCTGAAGTGCTCCTGGTCCCAAGCATTTCAGATTAGGGATATGCAACCTGTTCTCAAAAGTCTACTTTTAACTGAATTCTTACGTCAGTGGGGCTGTTCATGGGCAAGAGACTTAAGATTGAAATGCATTTTGAAGCAGTGCCTATATGTCACTAACGTATGCGGAGGTGGGTTGTCCAGATCATGTGGTCTCAAGTCTGGCCCACATCCCCTGCTGTGAGCGAGGAAAGCCTAGCTGTCTGGCTCTTACCCTTAAGCATGGCATGGGAGCTGGGGTTCATGTGGAAGAACCCTGCTGGTTCCTCCATGATTTCCTAAACTCTGACATTTGGTTTCAAAGACAAAATGAGGCCGGGAAGATAGCTCAGCGCCTGCCTGGCAAGCGCATGGTCCTGAGTTCAATCCCTAGTTACTGAAAAAAAGACAAAATGAGAGAAAGTATATGTGTGTATGTGTGGTTGTCTCAAGCTACCTGTAACGAACGAAAGGCCTCTGAGAGTGATGAAGCCGCACCTTTCCAAAGTCCACAGTCACGTTTCCGTCTCTCTGCAGCTGGACCCAGAAGCAAGCACTACTCTGAAAGAGCTTCAGGTGAAACTCGGTGCGGTGCTGGATGGGCTCAGTGTCACGTACGGTGAGAGGTAAGTGGCTGCACCATCAGGCTCACGGTTCTGCTCCCCCACTTGACCCCAAGACGGGGCCTCCGCACCATCCCTGGAAAGCCCACTAGGCCCCACGACCTCATGGTGAGGCCGCTTCATCTGTCTGCGTCTCGCTTGCCTCTACCCAGGCAGACCTCGTGCTCCAGGCTGGAGGGCTGAGCGGTGCAGGGCGAGAGGAGAGCAGGCAGAGAGACAAGCTCGGTGCCTAGAGCGCAGAGCTGCGTTCCAGCAGCAACCCCAAGCTGGTGCATCTGGCAGAGCTCTGTCCCCAGCCTAGACCACCAGAAGCCCTGATTCTGGGTGTCAGGACGCAAGGACTGATTACACCTGGCCATAGCCAGGAGGATAGAATCTATGAACAGCTCCACGTACTTCTCTGCTTTTCTAAAAATCGCCCTAGGTTGTTTATGGCATGGCTCTAAGGACAGAAGTTTGCCTTCCTTAAACTTCCTTTGGCTCCTGTAGCAGACAGGAAGCATCTCGCTACCAAATGTTAAACTCCAAACTAATCACATCCTTGAAGAAATTTCATGATTTAATGAAGAATCACCTGAAGAATGACTCCCACTGAGGCTGCCTTGGCAGCTTCAGCCCCGTTTCCTTCTCCCAGGAGACTACGTCTTTCTCGGAGGATGACAAGTTTTAAACACTGCCACAATTTTGAAGGGCTCAGCCAAGAGACCCTGTTGTCTCACAGTGGCCATTTCTTAATGAGAAAGACGGAGAAGAGAAAACACTGCAGCACCCGCTCATTCTCAATGTAAGGGCACGGCAGAGCGAGGAAGAGCCTGCCCTCAGACTTCCCTGCAGCCACGGCCTGCGCCTCTGCTCTGTGGCACCCCGGCCCCATCACCACCACCCGGGTTCTGTCTGGGTCCATCGGGATGCAGAGGCTGCACCCAGGACGCGGGCTCACTGGCACTGCTCACAGGGGTGGGCTGTGGCTCAGCCATGTGGCACGGGTCTCTCTTGTCGTGAACTCAGTGCTTGGCTGACAGATTATGACTTCACTGTGAAGGAGGAGCAGTGGCAGCAAGGTGGGCGAGGGAGTGTGGAGAAGGGGCCGGGAAGAACTAGGCGTGTTCATCACTGGTGTGAAGGAAGAGCCCCAGGAATGGAAGCCAGAACATGAATAAGGAGCGTATGCATATCTTCCTGTAACATATCTGAACCATCCCAACAAGCAAATGTTCTTTATTTTGTTCAAGGGAGGAGTCTTCATGCTGTGCAGTTATAGCATGAGTGGGAAGGACTGGGATAGCCTCATTTCTTTTTTTCTTTTTTTCTTTTTTTTTTTTTTTTTTTTTTTTTTTTTTTTTTTTTTTTTTTTTTTTTTTTTTTTTTTTTTTTTTTTTTCTTTGTACTGGGAATCAAGCTCTGGACCTTGCACTTTCCAGGCAGGTGCTTAACCCGTGCTGACTTCATTTCTAAAGGCAGGAATGCTGCTTTAGGCACATTGCGGGCTCACTTGAGCCTAGACCTGATGCCTGCAGTGACCCGGATCCAGTCCTTCATCCTCCTCTAAACACTGGGAAAAGGTGGCATTTTGTTCAGTCAGAGTTATTGGAGCAATCAGGCCCATGTCACACTTCACTTATGACAGGAGTAACTGCTGTTCCCTCATTGCTATGAAGAGGCACACACAGTGTGCACAGATGCCCACTGTAATCCCTGGGACCATGCCACAAAGCTAAACCAGGAAGTTAGTCTGGAGCTGCCCAAGGCGCATCTGAAGAAGCAGTTGATAGCTTTAAAAATCATTGCATCTGCAGCTCCAAAAGTCAGTCTGACCTGCGTCGTGACATTAAATTGCCCTAGGTTTGTGGCTGGTCGGGGGCTTTTCAGCAAGCCAAAAGAAGAACCATGGCACACTTACAACTGGGAGCTTGGGTCCTGACACTCGTCCATGCCCTACTTGGGAACCAGGACAGTGATTTCACTATGGCAACGCTGGAAAACTGGCACATGTGGATGGCCCTAAGGGTCTCAAAGCTGCAGCACGTAGGCTTCCTGGTAGTGCTTCTCTGTGTGTGGCTGTGTTTCCTTTGCTGACACCATTAGCACCAGCAGTAGGCTTCACCAGTGAACAAAGAACTCGGGCTATGTCCTAGGAGTTCTGAGCCCCTTCTTTCTGAGGCGACAGGCCTGTGGGAAGCAATCAGCCAGAAGCTTCTGCCATCCTAGGTCTCCATTTTCTCTCACTCCAGTGTTGACTGTCATTGTCCCAATGAAATACACTGCCAGTAAGACACACCCCATCCCTGCCTTCCTGGCAACCCACACTCTCCTCCTGCCAGCCTCTGCCTGGTGGGGGCCAGTGCCTGGCCTGGGCCAATAGGCCAGATGGTCAGGATTCAGGTTCCTCTAGATGACAACTTGGAAGAGCTTGCTCTGTTGGACCAGATAAATAGAGGCAAGCAATGTGCCGCCTTTCTGGGCCAGCCGAGATTCAAATCCAGATAGAGTTCCGGAGGAGCAGGGATGTCAGGAAAGCCAGGGACACGTCAGAAGCCACAGGAAGATGGGCCAGCCTCATGGAGATGTAGCTTCAGGCCTGGAAAATATGCCCCAAGTTATGGACCAGTGTGTTTATTAACCTCCTTTATAGGGCTAGAAATAAGAAAAACACCCAAACTGTGATCCTTTACAATCTATTGAAAATTTCCCTAAGTAAAGCCACAAATGAAAGCACCTAATGAGAATACTTTATAACATAAGCACTGAAGTTCTCATCTCTGCTGTGATCAAGAAGCCAGGTCTTCTCCTTACTGGTGCCTTTTCAGCATCTGGGAGAGCACGAATGAACATGTGAATTTGAATTTCATACAGGCAGTGCATCATTTTTTGGTGTAATTACGTCCCAAATATTACATAGACATACTTATCCTGAATCAGACTTAAGGTGGACCTGCCCAAGTGTCTCCAGGACAAATATGGCAGCCCAGCTCCAGTGGCCAGAGGTCAGGTGATGGAGGAAGCAACGAGTGAGACTGAAGGGAGCCCTCATGGAGGAGACACAGAAGCCAGATGGAGGTGTGGCCCTTGTGCCCTCGGCCCTTCTCCAGAGCAGCCCATTTTCCAAGCAGTGTTCAGCAAAGCTAATGCTGTCCCAGGCTAGAGGCTGGAGGCGCCCACCCAGTTGGGGCAGCCGGGAAACCATCCATCTTGTCTGTTTTCACAGAGTCTCCAAGTAGCCTTCCAGTGCAGCAAAAGTTCTCTTGTAATTGAACACTGAATTTGAAAGCTCACAAATGAGAATTTATGGCATGCAAAGCACAGCAGGCTCCTCGGGTAGTGTTAAGACAGACCTCGGCAAAATGGGTTTGTTTTACTCCAGAATTTCTGTTCCCTATTTCAGTTTTCAGCTCGTAATCAAAGAGTGTGTAAAGCAGATGAGCTTTGAGCTCCAACACATGAGGTCAAATGGGAGCACCGTGTCCAATAAGAACAGCGCAGCCCTGGATGCAGAGATTGTGTTAAGGCCTCTCATGGACTTCCTGGACAAAACGTAAGTTTTCTACCCAATTTTATCTTTACTCAGTGCCCTACGTTCCTACATTTGGCTGCTAGGGCTTTAAGAAACCGCTGTTTTTCTGTGTGTGGGATAGTCACAGAGGAGATGTTATAGAAGGAAATGACTTCTGTCGAGAGCAATGCATTTGATGTTTGATGGCATGGGGAAAACCCAGGAATCACTATGTAGAGGAAGAGAAAGAGGGGAGACAACGCTGGGAACCATGAGGTTTGTCAGGAGGCGGAGAGAGACGCAGGATTTCATGCTCCTCAGACAGAACATTGTTTCGCATTCTCCTGGACATAAAAGGAGACTGAACTGACCCAGAATATCAGATTTTATGTCATAAACCCGCTGACAGAATTCAGCCAACACCATGCAGATCCCTGCATGATTCAGCCTTCAGTGCCCATACCCGAGGGCCTGTGGATATCCGCCCTCCCCAGCCACTGGATGGCAATGAGCCAGGCAGGGGTCGAACCCAGGCCTCAGAGGGACATCACATGCCAGAGGGTGGTGGCACGGGTGTTGTGGCCAGCTGAGAGTCCTCAGCCATGGGGTTGGGGAAGGCAGACTGTTTCTAAGGTCTCCTCTCCAATTTAGTATAAATTTTGATGCTCGAAAACTGTCAGATTTCAGAGTATTCAGCTTTCAGCCCCAGGAATGCTGAAGTGGTAAAACCTATGTGAAAGCTCCAAAATCTGAGAACTCTGAAGTCTGAAGCAGCTCTGGCCCAGGAGTCCCATATAAGCGCTGCTCAACACCACCCACAGCCAGAGCTGGGGACAGACAGAAGCAGCGGCTGTAAAGGGCCAGAGCCATGGAGCACTGGCCTGTGCTGTCTCATTAATTGTTGTTGCAGCAGATGAGTAATTAAGCAGCCAAGATGAAAAGGAGCCCTGCAGGTGTCTTTCTAGGGTAGCACATGCTTGCAGGGTCCAATAATGGCATGCACTTGGGCAACCGGTGCATGCACGGGAAGCTTCTTAATTCTTCCATCCCCACAAAGAGTCAGTAGCAAGAGAGCTGGCATAACAGCACACGCCTGCAGCCGCAGCGCCTTGGGGACTGAGGCAGAGGATTGTAAACGGGGCGCCCAGCCCAGGCATGTCCATACCACATCTCAAAAACTACCCATGGCTGGAATTGCAGCTCAGGGTGAATACCCTGGGCTCAGTCTCTGGCACGGTAATGAAACAAAAACAAAGAAAACACAATAAGAGACTGGAAGTCTCCAAGGTGGTCTTGAAAAACTCCCCTGTGGAATTCTGTTGGATTCACCTGCTGGGTTTCTCTGTCACTGTGAGCCTCTCTGAGGAGTCCTTCCTATCTTCACAACCCACCTTCTCCACGGAGACCTGGCACTCATGCAGTGAGCTGGAGGCTGCAGACTAGGAGCAGCGATGGCTGTCCCTGGGCAGGCGTGCCTGGTTTATCCCTGTGTGTGCATTGCCCTCTCTACACAGGGTAGCCCAGTGCACTATCTATAAGAGCCAACCAGGAAAAGCGTCAGTTCTCACACTCAGACCTTTTGATAGTGTGCTCTGGGCTTGCTGCATCTCAGCCCGTCCGAGGAATGCAGAGTGCAGAGAGCCACTCCTGCTCTCTTTGGGCCCGCCCAGTTTACACTGCTGCACACACTGAGCAGCACACCAACAGCACCTCCCTTCAGCAGTGGCTTCCAAGCCATCAGAGCCACACCGATTTCCATGGTTACATTCATGGGTAGGTCTCACTCAGGGTGGAACTTTATGCATTTTTACACTTTTTAAGTTTCTCTCTTTGCCTTTTATATGTCACATTACTTTAAAGGGTAGTTATTTATTTACATAATGATTATTAACATGAATTTTTATGAGCAGAATAGATTTATTGAGGGAAAGAAAGGGCCTGTCTAAGAGGACAGGAGGGGGGTCCTGAGTGGGTGTCCCCCTTTAAGATGAATTATTAATGTTCATTATGCATGTCTTTTACTATGAGAAAGCAATTCCACCTGTCAGAACTAGAGCCAGGTGACTGTTCCTAAGTCCAAAAGTGGCCAGCGTGCTGAGTTGTGTCCAGGAAGGCAGCAAGGCTGCCGTGGACCCTGTGACCTGCTTCAGTCCTCTGGGACAGGAGAAACTCCTTTTCTTAGGGAGCTCCAAAGAGCCCTTCATAGGCGCTCCAGAGCCCAGGCCTCCACACAGGCCAGGCCTTCAGAGGCAAGCACCCTTACCAAATAGGGTCCCAGGGCTGCTGGAAGGCACTTTGGGTAGATGTGGGAAGCTATACCCAGCTCTGGCTTGCTCTGGTTCTGCTCTGTGGGGGTTGGAGTCAAGTGTCACCTTAGCTGGCTCCAGGAATGCCCACAGATGGGAGGACACTCTTCCAGGTATGTTGTGGTGCTTGGCCTGGGGTTGGCATCTGGTCCCTCAATCCCTCCTCTCTGGCTCTGCTGTGCCCCCTGTGAATACATGGCATGGCTTCACCACATGGAGAGCCATGGGGCCAGCTGACCACAGACTGAGTACACTTAAGACACAGCCACACCACAGTGAGCACAAGGCACGGTGCGCAGCTTGGGAGGCTGGCCAGCACGAAGTCCTTTAGAACAGGACTGCGCCCTGCCTGGGTCTCTGTGCTGCTTCTGCAGTGGGTGCACTCCACAAGACGCTTCTGCACAAGAGGTGTGCAAGGCATCATACACGTTCTCAGGATGCAAGATTGCTGCTTCACCTCGGGAAAAGCTTGCGACAGGGTGCACACCTGCTGAGCTTGGTGAATTTGGGTTCTGGTTGACAACAACCAACACCTTTGTCATGTTGTTGACTTCATGCTCAGGAGTAATAAACATGCACATCATGGGCAGGTGCAGCACCGTGTCAGGGTGAGGGGCGACATATGGGTGGCAGGAGCCTTGACTGCATCACGATGAACAGCGTGCTCGCGGCCCTGTCAGGAGTGTGACAACAGTCACTCTACCATGTTTGTCTGAGCCGTTGGCCAGAGCCTGGTGGCAGTGAGGCATGGAAGGATGGATCTGATGTGGAAATAAAGACGGGCCCTTTCCTTTAACTGTATATTTACTCTGCATGCTTCAGTTTAGTGACTTGAAATTCCTGTCAACTTAGCAACCGATTTAAGGAAATAGATTTTGAGATTTCATTCTCTGCCAAACATAGTGAAGTATTTAACGCGTAGACTCAGTAAATGCTCTTGATATTATGGAATCTTGCATTTTAAAGTCAGAGACCCATTCAGGCATTTGCATCTCAGTAGTTAGGGCAAGCCTCAGGGTCTGTAAAGTAACCTGCTGCCTCGATGAGACTTAAAGTCAGTGCATGTCCTATTTCAGGTTAAGTCTCTCAGCCAAAATCTGTGAGAAGACGGTTCTGAAGCGGATTTTGAAAGAGCTGTGGAAGCTTGTTCTCAACAAAATAGAGAAGCAAATTGTCCTCCCTCCCCTGACAGATCAAACAGTAAGTGCCTTTAGTGTGGCTTGCCTCCACAATCTCTGTAACTTCCTTTTGCTTAAGAGAACGGTTTTGACCCAGATGAAGTGCTGTTCTGTGAAACATGCAAATCACGAGAAATCATAAGCTAAGATGCATGCCAACAACATCAATCCCACATACCAGTGCACATATAGCCAGTGGAACCATTATAGTCAAAAATATTTCATAACGTGTACCAAAACTAAAGATAACTATTTTTCTTGATTTG